>JABUQX010004344.1:0-17500 GCA_015478945.1 Trachelipus rathkii | reverse complement strand
TATATAAAATAACATATATATATAATATATATATATATATAAATATATATATAGTATATATATATATAATATATATAAGATATAATATATTATAATATATATAAATAAATATATATATATATATATATATATATATATATATATATATATATATATATATATATATATATATAAAAATATGGCCAGCCTCTAGAAGAGCCACAAACCATATCTCAAAAACTACAACAGCTACCGGGAAAAAGGAATACATTGCTGAAATCCTGGCAAATTACAGGAAAACACTAAAAAAAAAAAAAAAAATAAAAAAAAAAAATAAATAAAAAAATAAAAAAAAAAAAAAAAAAAAAAAAAAAAAAAAAAAAAAAAAAAAAAAAAAAAAAAAAAAAAAAAAAAAAAAAAAAAAAAAAAAAAATAAAAAAAAAAAAAAAAAAAAAATAAATAAAATAATCATATCTCGAAAACTACCAAAAGCTACAGAAAAGAAAATTATTTGGGAGATCCTGTAAAATTTGTAGAAAATGTAAAAAAAAAAAAAAAAAAAAAAATAAACATAAAAATTGCATATTTTTTTTGGGGGGATGCTGGGACATAGTATATATATATATATATATATATATATATATATATTATTATATAATATATAATGTATAAGATATAGAAAAATATGGATCGAGATAGGGCGAATAGGAGTTTTATATATATTAATATATATATTATATATATATATATATAGTATGCCTGCAATGGTCATTTTTTTCGCATCTGACGGATGCGGGATGTTTATTTTTATCATCCGCGGATTGCGGATGCGAATATACAATATATAATATAATATATAATATATATATAATAAATTATATATATATATATATATATATATATATATATATATATATATATTATATATATATATAATATATATATATATATATATATATATAATATATAATATATATATAATATATTATTATATATACTATAATTATATATATATATATATATATATATTATATTATATATATATATATTATATAGATATATAATATATATATAATATAATATATAATATAATTATATCGAGTTTAGCCACAATCTATTATATATAATTGTTACCAGGTTCGAACGGGGACCCAATCAAATGACCCCATCAACCTCTTTCCCTAACTTCCGACTTAATGAATGAGATTTTACATGGATTATATACTTTTTGCACTAGTATTGAAATCAAATATGAAGGTTGTGCTTGAGAACATCAATTTTTCTGCCTTTTCTGCTGAGAGTCTGTTTCTCGTTTCATCAATATAATAGCCCAGCATTGCTAAATAATCCTCTCTCACTTGGAACACTAGTTGAGGACAGCCAGTATTCCTTGGCCACAGTTACTTAAGCTGGGGTAGTGGGTAAACATTTCATTTGCTTAATTAACACTCACCAATGAATAGATCGTCATTTATTATGTATCTAGTCGTGCTTGTGATGTTTTCAATCATTTGCACTATATCTTTTGATAATACGTGTGTTTCTTTCATCACTACTGGACTGGAGAAATTCTTCCAGTGAATCTGTTATGATTTACTGTAAAGATGTTGGGTTCTGTATATTCATTTTTTTCCTTTTTAATGGATGGAATTAATAGACTGTTCCGGATTAAATTCCTTGCCAAGTTTACTCAAGCGTTAGTAAAACCAATTTGATTAACTTTCCACCAACTGATTGGATCATCATTTGAATCTAATAGTTTTTCTTGTGATGTTTTCAATCATTGCGCTACATCTTTTGTTAATGTGGTGTTTCTCCATCACTACTGACTGTAGACATTCAGTGAATTTGTTATTGATTTACTTGTAGAAGGTGTTGGTTCTGTAGATTTTGTTTTTTTCCTTTTAATAGGTTGCGAATTAATAGACTGTTCGGATTGAAGTTTTCAACTGCAACACAAAGTAACGATTTATCTTGTTCTAATATTGTGTTACAAAAAAACTTGCCTTTATAACGGAGATCTAAGTAAGTTGCAGTAGTATGAAGGTCATTAATTTCCACAGAACCAAAGCGTTTTTCTACCTCTAGTTTAATTACATCTTTCATTTTTTTAAAACCGTCATCATTTTCATTTGAAGATGGTTCAAAATGCTCCTTAGCGTTTGAGGATTAATTGTATTACATAAGAGACAGAAGCTGTAGAGCCGCTGATTTTTTTGTTAGTTTCTTTAAATGGTTTCAATAGCTTAATGCAGGTGATATGGTGTCATTTCCAAATTAATAAGATTGTTAACTTTGGAAGCAACTGCTACGAGCAAGAATTCTTTGAGCAAACTTCTTGGCATCATATGAAGTGGGTATACTAATTCGCAGGCGAGTTGGAAGTCGTTGATAACATTAAGGATATGAATATCAAAGCCGTTTTTGAATTGCTTCAACTCATTTTCATTTTCATTCTTTTTCAGAGTGCACCTAAGTATTTTTATTATGAAATTCTTTAATCGAAATATCGACAATTAAAAACATCCGCGGCAACATTCCGCAGGCATGTAGTCGCTCGAAGCGGGATCTTTTAATAATTGCGGATGCTCCGCAGATGCGGATGCGGATGTGCCGCTATGTGGGAGACGGTGATGAGTATAATATATATATATATAATAGTAGTAGATAGTATAATATATTGTATATTATATATATTATATATTATATATATATATAATTAAATATATATAAGTGATATTAGTATATATTTGTAAATGGTATGACACGGAATTTAGGGGCTCCGAGCGACGGGAACACAGGGGGACGTGTTTCCAGTACCCGTAGGAGGGCGAGGAACCCCCGCACACCCAAATACCAAGAGCGGGGTCCTGAGACCCTCCCCGAGGATTGAATAGTCCTAACCCCGTGAGTTCGCCCGGAAGGGCCGAGAGACCCCGACTCCTGCTATCGGTGTGGTATACCCTGATTCTTTACGTAAAAAAAAAGCAAAATTTGATAGAAAGTCTATTTATTTTACGAGTAACCAATAAAAGGTCTCTAAATAGGCTCTCTAATCATATTACTAAAATTATTAACAATAATATTTTATTTGTTTATTTTTTTTACATTTTTCCGAAACTAAAATTTTACCAGGATTTCCAAAAATGTATTCTTTTTGCTGTACTATGTATTTATTTAATATAATTAATTTTTTTTTTTTTTTTTGTTTTTTTTAACATTTCCGCATAAAATTGACCAGCATTCAGCAATTTGTATCTATTTTTCCTGTCTACTGTTGTAGTTTTGTGAGATATGGATTTGCTCTCTAAAGCTGACCATATATATATAATATATATATATATATATATAATTTAATATATATATATATAATATATATATATATATATATATATATATATATATATATATATATAATATAGTATATATATTAGTATATATATATATATATATATATAATATTATATATATATATATGATATATATAGTATATATTAAATATTATAATATATATATATATATATATATATATAGCCAGAGCGACCCCAGAAAGACGCATGCAAAGGGCGCGGGTTCCCCGATCCCTATCCGGATTCCCTGGTAGAAATTACCCTAGAGTAATTCCCTTCCCTAAATAGAGCTATGCCGTGAGTGTGAATTTTTTTTTAATAATATATATATAATATATATATATATATATAGATATATATATATATATATGTATATATATATATATATATAGTATATATATATATATTATATATATATAATATATATATATCCTGTCGCGAAGCGTCCAGTCATCTATTGATGCGGAGATGACTGACCAGAAAAAAATAAATCAATCCTTTTTCAAATTTCATTATTATTTTATTAATTATATATATATTAATTATATAATATTATATATAATATATAAATATATATGATATATATATATATATATATATATAATATATATATAATATATATATAATAAATAGTATATATATATATAATATTATATATATATATATATATATATATATATAGTATATATATAATATGCGCTGGAAAAAGCGGATCAATTAAAATGAATTAATATTAATATAACCATATGCCCATAATCTGTAAATTTGTCCCCGATCCCCAATTGCGAGGCACATTATCCCATATTATTATATAATGTTCCACATCTTAAGCCCAATCAAATTGCGCCAAAAAATGTATAGTGATATAACATGGCCCAGCTCATCTATAAAATTTGTCGTTGAAGCCCTATGTTGAACCGAATTTTTCTCATATTAAAGCATAAGTACTTTAAAATTTCGTTCAAACTTAGGACTTTCGAAATATAATATATTAATAAAGAAATTGTAAATTCATAAATTATTATTAGAATTAGTGAAATACAATAATAAATTTTACTCTTTTTACAAAAATAAGTCAATTAAAATTCCTTACTTTAGCTATAATATATACTTTATAAAGTACGAAATATTATGAAACAAGCTTAAACAATTGGCAAAAATTCGTTTTCCTTGAAAGAAAATGTATTTTAATGCGAAGACTACTTTGAAAAGTAACCAATTATATTATTGAATATTATTATTATATTATTATTATTATTTTATTATTAGTATTATTATATTATAATTATTATTATTCATAAATATTAAATTATTATTATTATGATTATATTATTATTATTAGTTATTATATTATTATTATAACTATTATTATTATTATTATTATTGAAAATAAACATATGAATTTGATTTTTTTTGCTGTTTTTTTTATTTTTATTCTTCTACTAATTTAGATTAAAAAAAAAAAACTACTTCGGCCACTCTCTCTCTTCTACTGCTCTCTCACTCTTCTATATATATATATAGTATATATATATATAATATATATATATATATATATATAATATAGTATATATATATATATATATATATATATATATATTATAATAAATATATATATAATATTAAATTAATATAGTTAATATAATAATATATATAATATAATATAAATATATATATAAAATATTATAATATATATATATATATATATAAATATATATATATATATATATAATATTATATATTATAATATTTGATAAGGTCCCCCACATAAGGCTGATGAAGAAGTTAATCCCAATGTGGTATAGGTGGAGTGGTACATGGTTGGATTAAAGAGTAGTTGTGGAATAGAAAAAAACAGTGTGGATCACAACTGAATGGCAATAATTAGTCATGGAAATAGTGAAGAGCGTGTCCCACAAGTTCAGAGCTGCGGTTTAACTATTTTCCTCATATATAATAAATGTTTATGACCTTGACTTAATCAAGGTTTCTAAGTTTTCAGATGATACAAAGTGGCCACGCTCATTAGAAAGAAGTGAAGATGTTAAAAGATTCAAAATATTCTTGATAAATTTCTTTGGTGGGCAGGGTAAGTGGCCAAAATGAATTTTATAGAAAAATGTAAAGTTTCTTCACCTAGATTTCTCAAGATAAAAAGTTTTAACTGCATTATGAATGGGGAGTTGACTTGAGTCTGTGACCGAAGAAAAAGATAAGTGTGATTCATAAGCAGTAATTTGATAAGTAGCTAATCAGGTTTGAAGCAAATAATAAGCTAATAAGATGCGGCATAATAAATCGCCCCCAATGTTGTTACAAGAGCAAAGAAGTAATAAGTTAAAGACTTATAATACTATGTTAGCATAAATAGAGTATCTGCACAAGTTTGGCGCCGCCCTTAATTTAAAGAAAACTTAATATGCTAAGAGAGTGCAAATTAGGAGCAACAAGGATGATTTCTGGTTTGAGGGTAAGAGCTATGGGAGAGCTGAAGGGAGGTTAGGAATGTTTTCAGTAGAAATACGATTTCTCAGAGGGGACATGAGACAAGTCTACAAAATTTATACATCTATTGATAATACGGAGACCAATAAATCTTCATAGTAGAGCATGAGTAGTAATAAGTACGAGATAGAGCATGCAACATGCGAGAAATGGAGTGCAAACATTTGCAAATGTGCAAAGCAAACATTTGCAAGTTGCACGGAGATCCAGCGCGCGAAGGCGCCGTACATATGATTGTAGTTTTTCAATGTGAAGTGAATTTGTGTACGTTATATGATGTATAATATATTATGATTATTTACTTTACCCTACCCCCCTTTTTTTCGTACCCTACCCCCCTTTTATATTTTCGTATGTGTGCGCACCGTAGGTGCGCACATTCGAGTGTATGTTGATGACGCAGTCATCAACATTACACGAGATGTGATTTACACATTCACGCACAAGCATTACACACGTGTACCGCCGTTACCCCGCTTTTTTCTCCGCACCAGCCATTTTTACCCCTGGACTGGAGGTCTCGAGATTGACACTCCCCCCCGTTTATCTGTGTATGCCCATGACTACATCAACCTACTCTCTCTCTCGTGGCGCCGGCCTACACACACACCACACACTTGGGTTTCGCGCGCGCCCGTTTTGCTCCCGCTCCGACTTGTCCCGCAGCCTTAGCGCACCGTGTCCGCTTCCCGCCTCCGCCACCGCCGCCAAACCAGACAGAGAAACCCCGTTTGGGGTATACTCGTTTCGTCTTTCGTCGCGAGTTGGTCATTGAAGAGATGGGTGTGTTACTAGGCTCCGTGTACTTCCGCCGCCTCCGTCTGGTAGTTCGAGCCCGCATGCGTGTGAGGGGGTGATGATAGTAAAATTGGGACGGATGGAAGTGAATCCGCCTGTCAGGGGCGGGCGTCATCACGTGATCGCCCAGGGTAAGTTAGTTGAGCTATGCGTGATCCAGTGGCTGTTAGAGAGCGGGCCTTCCCAGTGCTAATCTGAAATCGAGTGTTTATGGTATGAAAGATTTGGAGTGCAGCAGAGTTGTTGATATATATTAGAATGCTGCAAATAAGTTGAATAGAAGAAGACACCGCATTGAATTCCTGTCCATGACTGGTTCACGTGTTTCTAGGTTTTTGAAGGTTGTAATAGGTTTGCGTTAAAAGGCTTAAATCGAAGAAAGTTAATCCCGATTCGAGTTCACGGTTAATGAGCCTTTTCTCGGATATCTGCCCGATAGAGATTACGCCCAGGCTATGAAAGAAAAGATGAGATGTTTCTTGACAAATTAGGAACGTGCGGGACGTGAAGGGTAGTAGAGTAGGTAGGTGAATATAATATATATATATATATATATAGTATAGATAAATATATATATATATAATATATGATATATATATATATATATATATATATATATAGTATATATATATATATGTACAGCCTGTGTTATTATATATATATATATATATATATATATATACTATATAATAATATTATATATATATATATATATAATATAAATATATCATATATATATATATATATATATATATACAAGCCCTGTGTATGTATATAATATATAATATATAAATATATATATAATATAATATTTATATATATATATATATATTATATATATATATATATATTTATATATATAATATATTATATATGATATATATATATATAATATATGTAGAACACGAGGGCTGTAATATTAGTAGTATATATATATATAATATATATTAGTATATATATATATATATATATATATATATATATATATTATAATATATATAATAATAATATATATATATATATATATATATTATATTACAGCCCGTGTTGATTACATATATATATATATATATATATATATATATATATTAGATATATATATATTATACTATATATATATATATATATATATAATAACATGCTCATTCACTGCAAATCCATCTCCATCAGAAACCAGTAAAGCCTTGAGTTATTACAAATAATCATTCTATTTTATATGTTTTTCATTTGAATTGTTAATCACATAGTAATGAATACGATGTATTGTCAGTGCCGAATTTTTGAGAGAGAGAGCAGAGAGAGAGAGAAGAGAAGAGAGAGAGAGAGAGAGAAGACGAGAGAGAGAGAGAGGAGAGAAGAGAGAGAGAGATAGATGTTCTTCTTCTGATCCAATTTTCCTTGTGATCGATTCAATGCTCATCTCCATCATCACAAAATCACAGCAAAAACAGCAGCAGTCACAAAGGCTTAACTAACAACAACAACAACAGCGCGCAACAACAACAACAACAACAACATCAACAATCAACAACAAGACAAAACCATTTACAAGCCAATGCCAATCACAAACATAATCTTCTACATCAGAAACCAGTAAAGCCTCGAGTTATTGCAAGCTGAATCCACACAGCAGCAAACCCAGCCCAAGGATCCTCATCTAAGCTTACAACGACAACAACAATCCACAACAACAACAAAAACAACAACACAACCAAAGACTTTAATTCAAATAAAAATAATATGTACAATGAATAATTGACCCAATCCAAGTGTCCTCAATCATTGTTGTAAAGAAGAATTAACCAATCAATGTCGCTTTCAAACAATTGACTTTCTGTAATATCTCCTTATTAAAGAGCGGAGAGAGGAGAGAGAGTAGAGAGAGAGAGAGAGAGAGAGAGAGAGAGAGAGGAGAGAGAGAGAAGAGGAGAGAAGATTACAAACAAGCCAATCCAAACGCCATTTCATATGGTGACTATATTTTATTATTTATTATTATTATTATTATTAATTAATTATTATATTATTATTATTATTATTTATTTATTATTATTATTATTTTTATTTATTTACTATTTATTATTTATTATTGTATGGTTTTAACTCTGAATTTTTTCTGCCCATTAGTAGAACTTCGTTTTCTGCTTGCTTCTCATTCTTCTCCTTCTTCTTCGTATTCTTCTTCTCTTCTCTTCTTCCCTTCTTTCTTCTTCTTCTTCTTCTTCTTCTTCTTTCTTGCTCCTTCTCTTCTTCTTCCTATCTCTTCTTCTTCTTCTTTCTTCTCTTCTTCTTCTTCCTCTTCTTCTCTCTTCTTCTTCTTCTTCACAACAATCCATGAACCGCATCTACACCCGAGCAACAGCTCAAGTAACCACATCGACGCAAAAGCAACAAAGACATTCCATTTGACAGCATCTACACCGACAACAACAATAACACATGAAACATCATCTACAGCAGTCACATCCGCATCAACAAATCAATGCCAACCGCCATCCACATTCTACTTATAATAAAATTAAAAGAAACTTTATAAAAAACATCTGACGACAATGAAACCTAGAGTTATTACAATCAGAATCAAGACAAAAACAACCACAATCCATGAAACAGCATCTTCGCTTACAACAACAACAACAACAACAACAACAACAACAACAACAACAACAACAACAACAACAACAGACAACTAGACAAAAAAATCATGAATAGTATATAAACCACAGACGCTAAATATTACGTGAAACAACCACTACTGTGAACAACCATAGGAATAATAAATTATATATAATATAATTATATATATATTATTATTATATATATTATATATATAATTATATAGATATTTAATATATATATAATATAACATATATATATATATATATATATATATTATATATATATATATATATATATATAATATATATATATATATTATTATATACTATTATATATATATATATATAATATCAGCAGGCTTCTACAACGATCCACAATGACAATGAACTGACTACGGGTCAGTACGTTACTACACTTATGTATGAAACTGAATCTATTTACTACACCATTTTTTCAACAGTTCTTTCGTCCTCAGAAACTTCCACATCTGAATACAATGAAACTTAGAGTTATTACAAACAGAATCAACACAAAAACAACATCGCATGAAACATCATCTACAACAGTCACATCCGCATCAACAAAACAATGCCATTCACAATCATAAACTTCTATTTCTGATGCCACATGAACTCATGGGAGTTGTTATTCACAACACACACACACACACACACCACACACCAACACACACACACCACACACCACACACACACACACACACACACACAACACCAAAACTGCATCAGCTATGCTTAATTTAAGGCAACAGCAACAACAACAACAACAGCAGCAACCTTACATGCCTCCAAC
Organism: Trachelipus rathkii; assembly: GCA_015478945.1. Taxonomy (NCBI): domain Eukaryota; kingdom Metazoa; phylum Arthropoda; class Malacostraca; order Isopoda; family Trachelipodidae; genus Trachelipus; species Trachelipus rathkii. The sequence continues at coordinate 7,439 of JABUQX010004344.1, read as the reverse complement.
AACAAATCACAGCTACCACGTCAACAATCACGGACAACAAGACAAAAAAGAACAACATGAAAGGCAACTATCACCCACAAAAAAGCCTATGAATGTGTTTTAACTTTGAACTTTTTTTTCTTTCATTTTTCATTCTTCTTCTTACCAACCAGCGAAAAGAATAAGTAGTCCGATCAGGGGGCGATCCATAAGATGGCAGCCTTGCTACGAGCGCGAGCCGCCTCCTCTAACGGATAGATGATCACGCACAGACTTCACTGCACGCACCGCTATATTATTCAATTAATTCTTATTATTAATTATATTATTGATTATTCATTATTAATTATTAATTCTTCTATAATAATATTTAATTATAATATTAATCTTTATTATTATTATATGTTTTATAATCTACAAAGGTTACCACGGAAAGTGTTATATTATACACTAGCTGTTCTTTCTCTACTTCTTCGAACCATTTTTCTCATTCTTCTTCTTCTTCTTTTTTCATTTCCTTCTGCTTAGATTTATTTAATCATCCACAATAATTATATTAATTTAATGATATATTATTATATATTACTATTATTTATCATTTAATAATTAATTTAATGTATTATTTAATTATATATATAATTATATTAATTAATTTATATTATATATATAATTATTATTTAATATTAATTAATATTATTATAATTATATATTTATATTAATATAGGTAATATAAACCTAATAAGAAGGTACCGTACATGACTTATATATATATAATTCTTACTCTCGGAAAACCTGAAAGTCGTAGGTGACATAACTCGAAATAGTGTAAAAATTCTCGATTGAGAATTAATATTTAATTATTTGATCTCATCATTATGTCTTTTTTAACAATTTTCTTCTGGTATATTAAAAACATAAAAAATTTGTGTGTGTGTTTGTATTTGTGTGTGTATGAAATAAAAACATATCTTTATTTTTTTTGTCTTTTTTATATATTAATTTGGTATCATACTCCAACAAACTACCGATATGGTACAAGAAAAAACTCTAATAAACATATCTTAGAATCCAGCGCATGAAATATGTTGTGAAAAAAGACTGCCTCTTATTTCTTTATTTAACTTATAGAAGAAGAATACCCAAGGGTAAAGCCCGCAAAGAGCCGTCAGTCCGCAGGATACGAGTTCGCCGTCTCAGCGTGTGTGGTAGAGCGTGTCGTGTCTCTAGCCGTCTCTACCGGGCTTGCTTGGCTATCTGTGGTGTGTGCTGCGCCACAATTGCACTCCACCACGTCCGGAGCCAGCTTCTCTGGCTGGTGGACGCGATGTGGGTGTTTGTGTAGTGTGTGTGTGTGTGTATTTCCCCCCCTCCCGGGAGGGTCTCCGGAACCCCCGCTCTTTGGTGATTTGGCGGACGGTGTTGTGTTGTGTTGTGTTGTGTGTTGTGTGTGTGCTCGTGTCGCGGGTTGTCTAATGACTGCTCTGGTACGCTTCTCTCTCCGGCCCCTACCAATCAGCTACGCGGGAACGGGCCTGCGGTAATGGGGAAAGCCGTAGCCCCCCCTCTCTGTTGCCTGTCGCTGACTGTGCTGTGTTGTGTGGTGGTATAGTCGTGTTCGAGGCCCCTCGAGCTAAAAAAAATAGTCATATTTTACAAGTTACGCCTGCCACTTTCTGATGTTGATGTTGTTTGTTGTAGTGTGTTGTTTCTGTGTGTGTGTGTCGTTAGTCTAGTGTGTGCGTTAACTGCTAGTTGGAGATTTATAAAAAATCATATGTATAACTGAAGGTCAAAACGAAATAAGCTCAATCCGAGGTCGCGGATCTGATCGTGGTTACCATTTCCATTACGAAATTTACATCCTACATAACGTCATGATCTCCCTTTTGTGTGTTATGTATATGTTATCAGTTTTTTGTCTTATCCGCCTCGTTCCTTTCCCCGTGAGTTCGCGTTTGCAGTCGGCGAAGGATATCCATGCGTGGGTAACTTCTATGTATGTTTGGCCATTATTTTATTCTTCATTATTATTAATATTATTAGATTAACTTATACTATTATTTATTTTATAGTCAGTATTTAATATATATGAGTGTATGTTGTTATCTGTATTTTTATTATTATCTATATATCTATTATTTACCAATATTATTAACTATCTTATTATTATTCATATTTATTATTATTGTACTAAATATTTGTAATAAATTCATATATTTGAAAGAATTTTCTTTTGTTAGAGAATCAGTTGACAGCGCGAATATGTCTCCTATAATAAATCAAATGTGAGAAGGCGCAAAAGCACAAATAATTAGCGGTGCTCCTCACACGTAGATTTCTGTGTGTAGCTCGTTAGTCTCAAACAGATTGTACTGCAAAGGTGTGCAGAAATTGCTAAAAAACAGGTGACCATGATATTATCATTGCTCGCTAGCTCTAAGAAGAATTATTGTGGGCCATAAATCATTATATTTGTAACTTTGATCTGAATGCATTTCAGATGCTTACACTCTCTTGAAGATTACCGTTATGTGCTAAATCTCTCTCATTGAAGTCTGGTTAGGTTTATGGCTAGGAGTGAGTATAGGTTGAGCTCTATGTTAGATTGTTCGAGGGTTAGGTTGCCTAGTTAGGTTAGTTAATTAATGCCTGACGTTATGATCTTGCATGGTTTAGTTCATATAGAGACTATAACTGTGGGTCTCAGAATAGAGTGCTTTTTTGTATATCTGCCATTAGATTAAGAAAGTTAAATTGTTTGTTAAAGAAAAAAAGTATCTAATTTATTTCATTAGCGTTATGGCTAAGTTAACCAATTATGCATGAGTGAACAAAACATACCGGTGGAAATGTAGCGTGGAGGTTGGTTTGTTAACATTGATAAAACTTAACAATACTCTCAAAATAAGGATTATGTACTATATAAGTTATGTATTGTGATCATTTATTGCTGTAGGTATTGACGTAAAAGATAAGGCTCTTGAAGGAAAAAATCTATTCTCGAATATTGAATATTAGAGAGTGATATTGGCAGAATTTTAAACATACATTATGATATGCTTAAACGTATGGTGATATAATATATATATATATATATTGAGTTGATTAGTTATTATTTTGTTGCTTGTTAGTGTTGTTGTTGTATTATGCTACTTGTTGTTAAATGTGTTGTGTTAATATGCTCATGTGCTTGTATACTATGATTGCTGTATTTTGCTGTATGGGATTTATTATATATTATATATATATAATAATATATATATATATATATATATATATATATATATAATACTACTACTATTTATATATATTAGTATATATATATAGATGAATGTAAATAATGAGTATATATATATATATAGTAAAAGAAGGAAATAGGAAAAAGAAAAGAAGAAGAATGAAAAAATAAATAAAAAATGGTTATCGAAGTGATAGAAGAATAGAACATAGATAGTATTTTAAATCAACTTCATATATACTTATATATTCACCCTTTATTAGTGTGATTAACAATCATATAATTATAATATAAATTCAATATAAGATTTATATATATACAATAATAATATATAATATAATATAATAATTTACTAAAATATATAATTAAATCATAATTATAAATAATATAATTATATAAATAATTAAATATATAAATTAAATAACTATAATTAATAATTAAATTAATATATTAATTAAATAATTAATATAATATTAAATAAGATTAATAAAATGAGAAGTAGTAGATAATCGGCAAATATAATAGTGAGTGAGAAGTTATATCGTAAAATAAAAGTTCATAAGTTTAAAAAAAACTCAATTCATATAGCTATTTATTTGTGTATAATATAGTAAATATATATATATATATATATATATATATAAATAGTATTATATATATACTATATATTATATATATAGTGATATATCTTTCATGATATTATATCTTATTTATAAAAGTAATTACTAAATATTATATATTATATATAATATTTATATATTATATATAGTATATATATATATAATATATATATTATTATTATATTATATATAATATATAATACTACCTATATTAGTTATTATTGTAATTTATATGTGTTGTTCTGTGATTGTGTATGTTAGATGTCCTATTATATGTATTACTTAGTCTTTTTGATTATTATAGTGTATTAGTCATTTGAGATTAAGAAAATTGTAGTGTTGATTTTTTTGTTAATAGTTAAAACATACTTTCAATACTTCCCGTATTTAAATATATTGCTCTCATTAATGTGAATGCAATTATTTATAAGCGGTTTAAAAATTTAAATCTAGATGTGGAGATTAACTAATAATTTTATGAGCGTTTGAGAACATACGTTAGGATTGTAACATTGAGCCGCATATTTTAGGTTGACTAGTTAATTGTAGGATATTTTATCGTACAGTACAGTATAAATATCATACTCGAACGAGTAGAATTAAATTTAAAAAGTGTGAAGCTTTGACAGATTTCTTAGCAATTCTTCCAATTAGTTTAAAAAATAATGTGATTCGTTATAAGAGTGCGAGAAATGCTAGAGGATTTATTTATTTATTTATTATTATTATTATTCATTATTTGATTATTATTATTATATGATTATTATTATTTTATTATATTATATTATTTATTATCTATTATTATTATTATTATTTATATATTATGAACCTTCTTTCTCCATATTTTATTATTGAATTGTGTTTTTTTCTAATTTCTTTTATTTTTATACTTCGTTTATTTAATTATTATTAGGTAAAACAACTTTATTTTTATGTTTAAAAAATCCACCCAGGACCCTCGAGCTATGCGAGAGGGGCATACTGCTGAAGGTATTATGTCAGGAGGTAGCCTTGGAAATTAAAGTGAGTCAGATGATATAGAGGGTTGAGGATCCTCGAGATAGAGTCCCTAATGCCCACGGAGATCAATAGCAAACAAAAATATAACTAGTGATCTCAGACAGAAAATGTATAATAGCATTTATGTGTTAATAAGTGATAGATTCACCTTATTCACCAGCCACTCTTCGGTTAGATTGTATACCATGTTGACGGTGTCACCTCTGCTAGTATTCCTCCAACGATTGATATCTATCTTTCGTGACATTCTTCTTCTCCTCCACATCCACCATAGACCACTCCTCTGACTGCTTTGCTATACGTCTCTGGCCACGACGAGCTGTCCTTCCATCTTTATTTCTGGCTCTGCCCGCTAGGTTACGGTGCCCGATCGCGTCATTCCAGCATCTTCGCTCTCTCCTTCTACTTCTCTATGTGCACTTGAGAGTGAGGTGCTCGATAAATACTCAGTATGATTCTGTTGTATATGTTTAGTTGTGCATTCGCGATATTTTGCTGTGATTGCTACTCGTATTTCCTCACGTTCTATCGACCTATCTCTCAGTAATATATACCCTCAATCAATCTTAGACATTCTCATCTCCGTCATCGGGCTTTCCACTCTTCTTCATTTGTGTTTGTGTTCAGTGCCCAGCTTCCGATCCGTGTCGACACTAGTTAATGCTTCTGCAGTACTATAATCACCATTTTTCACTTCTTCTGGGATAGCTGTTTCTTTCAGTACTGGGTAAAATGCTAATACGTTCTGAGAGAACTTCTTTATCCTCTCGCCTATCTCCCCTCCCTGACCTCCTCTCCCCTCCATCATCACTCCCAAGTATTTGAATTTATCCACCTGCTGTAGTCCTCTTCCTTCTATATTGATGTTCAGTTCTGTTCTTTCTCTAGCTATTCTCATTACCTCCGTCTTCTCACCGTATTCATCTTCATACCGATTTCTCCCATTTGGGCATCCCATCTGTTCAACATTTCTTGCAGGTCCGCCCCCTCGCCTGCTATCAATGCTGCATCATCTGCGTATAGTAGTGTGTGCTCATTGTCCACCTGTCTACATATTCTCTTCAGTCCGTAATCCATGTATAATATGAATAGAAGTAACAAGAGCATACTGCCTTTCTCACTCCTGAACTCTCCTCAAACCATCCTTCTTCTCTTACTTCTCCCTTATCTTATTTCTTGTACCGCAGTATGTACTTTTTATTGCTCTATAAAGAACGAAAGGGTACTCATACTCTGCTTGTCCAGTGCTCGCACAGTAGCCTCTTCTCCTTATCAATCCTATCAATAGGCTCTTTCAAAGTCACTGAGAACGCCACATCTGCTCCTTTATTCCATTCTATTGTTTTCTATATCATTTCATGGTAGAAAGTGGACCATTGTGTACTTTTCCCTGCTCTTGAAGGCGATATTGACCTAAGCTTCTCCTAGTATCTTCAACTTGATGTACTCACGTCTCACATATAGACCAAATTCTCTCGTACACTTTGCTCAGCAACATTCAATAAAGCTATCCCTCTGTAGTTGTTACAAATTCTTTTATCTCCTTTCTTATATATAGGGCAAATCACCTCTCTACTCCATTCGTCAGGTATTCTCTCTCTTTGGTCCCATATCTTCATTCTAGTCAGTTCTAAGTAGCCATACTTCCACTCCTTCTCCAGTGTTTGTATATCAGCATTCCAGTCCATCGACTCGAATTGTTCCTGGGCTTGATTTCCATTACGCCTTAGGTCGTTTTTAAAGTTGCCACTCTCATTAATTACGCCATCCAGCAATATCCCTTCTGTACTTTCTCCTTCCTACGACCATCTCCCGTTTCCCTCTCCATCTGCACTCCTCAACCTCAAATCTCAACAATTCTCAAGAGTATCTCTCCATCTTTCAACACCCTCCTCCGTCCCCTAAACCATAACGTTCTCCCTTACCTATTCAGTATGACATTTGGTTTCTGGTAAAGGATATATATTATAAATAGTATAATATATATATATATATAGTATTATAATAAATAATGATAGTATATAAAGACATATATAATATAAAGTGGCTATAATTATATCTAGTATTATTAAAAACTATAGTTAAAAATGCAAAATATAATTATTATAGTGGTCATGATAGATAAAGCCCCCTTTTCTTCTAGTCCATAAAATTAGGTGAAGTATTTACTTCTAATATGTTCATGATTAGGGTAAAATTAAATTAGGTTAAAAAAAGAATGAAAAGTCAATTTATTTTATAAATGATACAACACTTTATTTCAAATTTAATTTTCTTTTTAAAAGAAATATGTTTGTTTGTGTGTGTGTGTGATGTGAAATATATTTATATATATTATTTAATATATATTATATATATATATACTATATAATATATAGTATATATTATATATATATATATTATTATATATGTTTATGAACCTTATCATATATATTTATTATATATATCATAATATTATGTATTATAGTTATAAATAGAGAGAGAGGAGAAGAGAGGAAGAGATGGAAATTGGTAGTACTGTCTGAGAGGTGTGGATGAATGTGGCGATCTTACAGGGAATAGGAAAAAGCGTGCTTCTGCCG
>JABUQX010004343.1:25000-27023 GCA_015478945.1 Trachelipus rathkii | reverse complement strand
ATATTTATTATATAATTATATATTATTATTATATTATATTATTATATTATATATTATATATTATTATTATACTAATGTAAAATTAAAATAAATATCCAAATTAAATTTAAAGAATTCTTTAAAAATTTTAATTTAACTTTTTTTTTAAATAAAAAAAATTTTATAAACGAATAAAAAAAAAAAAAGAAAATAAAACATAAAGAAAAACACACAAAATAAATTAAACATATAAGTTCAAATCTTAATATTCTTAAAACAAATATACACATTATATATATAATATCTAATATATATATATATATATATAATATATATATATAATATATATATATATATATATTATATGTAAAACAATTTAAACTCCCCTATTGTTTCAACCCGCACCCTCCAATAGGGGTATCCAAAGCTTACCACTAGACCAACGAAGACTAAAAGAAATCACCATTTTTCTGGAAAATTACTACTACTCCCAAGAATAAGTAAGTCAATCTGACATACCTCTGCAATCTGCCCCGCCCCCCACTCGGGTCAAGTGCACTCGGGCCAGTAACGATCGTAACAAATTAAACTCAACATACCTCACAGTTTTAAAATGTAAGGAAACAATTAAACTCCCCATGGGTTTCGAACCCCACCCTCGCATTAGTATGCCAAGCGTTACCACTAGACCCAACAGGAGCTAAAAGAAATCTACCTTTCTCGAAAATACTACTTTCAGGAAGAATAAGTAACATCTACAGGACCTCTTCCAATCTCCCCGCCCCCACTCGGGCAAGCACACAGGTGCTACTCCGCAGAACGTATCAGTAACAAATTAGAACTGCAACAACGCTCACAGTTGTAAAATGGTAAAACAATTAAACTCCCCTATGGGTTTCAACCCACCTCGCAGTTAGTATGCCAACGTACCACAGAAAACGAGAGGCTAAAAGGAAATCTACCATTTTTCTCGGGGAAAATTACTATCTCCCAGAAGAATAAGTAAGTCATCTGACTTACCTCTGAATCTCCCCGCCCCCCACTCCGGTCAGCACACAGTTACTCGGAGAACTATCATAACAAATAAACTGCTAACATACGCTCACAGTCGTAAAAGTAAAACAATTAAACTCCCCTATGGGTTCAACCCCACCCTCGCATTAGTATCCAAGGGCTTTACCACTAGGACCAACAGAGCAAAAAGGAAATCTACCATTTTCTCTGAAAGATTACTAGCTTCCAGAAGATAAGTAATCAATCTGACAGTGACCGCTCAGATCTCCCGCCCCCACTCGGTCAAGTCACACAGTCTAACTACTTTATTCTATCTGAAATAGTACTTTCAGAGAAAAAATGCAGTAATTCTTTTACCTCTCGTGGTCTAGTTAACACGCTTGCATACTAACTGCAGGGTCGGTTCGAAAACCCAATAAAAGGTAATTTCCTTACCATTACACTTGACTATTACATTCTAAATTGTACTATATATATATATATATAATATAATAATAATATATAATATATATATAATAGATAAATATACTAATATATATCAAGGCGTATCCTTAACTTGCTTACATTCGGCATGCTAAGGAAAATAATAAAAGAAGTTTTGTTCTACATTATAACCGGTTGAGATAAAGTCAAAGTTCATTTTTCTACAATAAGTTCAAATTTATATTTTGTTTCTGCTACCAAATAGAATAAAATTTTAAACTAGTCAATACGAAGCTTGCGTATAATCGCAACCTACCTTTCAAAAGTTTCAACATGAAAACAAGTAGCCGTGAATGAAATTACTCGGGCTTAAACACTATAAACTTGGGAAACTCACAGCAAGTAAAACTTTGATCGAACATAACGCATTTTCATCCTGCCTCAACAACACTATCTCTAACTCATAATTTTCATTCACTTGTCAGGATTTTATGATTTTGTTCTGCGGCTCTGTCAGGTGCCACATTCTATTCATCCAATTTTAAATATAAAGGTAATAAATTACAAAAAAAAAAAAAAAAAAAAAAAAAATAATAATAATAAAATA
>JABUQX010004343.1:10000-20000 GCA_015478945.1 Trachelipus rathkii | reverse complement strand
GTCAAGAGAGTTAGAAAAGTAGGGACAGTTATTAATCTCTTAGCTTTAACTCAACCCTATCCAATAGAAGGGTGGACCGGAGCCCCCCAAATGAGAACATACCCAACAAGGCGAATAAGGCCCTTATAAAACTGGAGTAGCTGTGCAGAGGTAAAAATTCCCGAACCTGAACAAGAACTCCCAGTTTCTTTACCACCACCTTAGCAACCATTAAATATGAGTTGGTTCCAAACAATTTATGTTATGTTAAGACAGATATGTTATGTTGTTCACAGGAAGACGATAGACCGCTTCGAAGGAAATAGGAAATTGGAGGTGTTTTTTGAAAGGGAGATGTAGAGAAGTGAGTTTTTAAAGAGTTGAATTTTACAAGGTTCGTGACCCCACCGAGAAATTCCATCCAGATCAAGAATATAATCAGAAAGCTGAAGACGAGAGCAACTCGAAAAAGCAAAAAGAAGGAGTCAGATTAAGGAGTAGAAGAGTGGAGATAGTATCGGTATAAGATGAACATAGTTGAATACAGCTGAGGAATCTTGATGAAAAGTAGAATAAAGTTGGAGATAGACTGAGCCTTGCGGAACACCACAATAGAACAAGAAAGAGGAAGAGGTCGCTCATCAACGAGTGCTGAAAGAGCGATCGGAAAAGAAAACTAGACAAAAAGTAACAAAGAGAAGAGGAAGCCAAAGGAAGGGAGCTAGAGAGCAGGACCCGCCTGCCAAACCCATCTATAAGCTTGGATATGTCAAGCCCACCACGCAAGACTCCCCATGGTCCCTGAGGACGGAAAAACATAAATCAGTTAGATAGGAAGTAGTCACTATTACTCGAACGACGAAAGCCATACTGATGATCTTAAAGAAGGGAATGAGACTCCAGAGTCCAGATGAGAGTTAAGAAGAGTTTCAAAGATTTAGATAGAATACAGGTGAGAAGCGATAATTGGAAGGATCAGAGCGGCTGCCTTTTTTAGGGATCCGTTGGACATATGCGCGCTTCCAGCACTAAGGAAAAGTATTAGTATTAAGCCATAGAGAGTAGAGTTGAACGAGAGGCGCCAACTCAGAAGCACACTCCCTCAAAAACACGAGGATGCATCCGCCACTGGCCACTAGCCTACCTGACGTTCATAGATCTCAGGATCCCATGCACACGATCAGTGTAATCACCAGGTAAAGAACATGGGAAACCTGAAGAAGAAGGAGTAGAGGAAGGGATCCAGAATCAATCCAGGGTATAATTAGATGAAAAAATAGCCGAAGAGATTGGCCTTTTCAGAAGGAGAGTTAGCAGCAGAACCAGTCAGAGCGAATAAGGGAGGAAAGGCCCAATTTACAAAAGTTAGTTAGATTTTTTGCAAGGGGCCAAAATTTTCAGTAGGGAACCAAGCAGGTTGTCGCACTTTCTTTGTAGTGAAAGTGCGCTAGCCTGTCGAATAGTTATCCTGCAACGATTCCGAAGCAGAAATGAAAATTAGTAAGAGTGATAGGAGAACGAGAGTTTTTCCAGGCCCGATACGCAATCTCTCTCTGAATCGCAGAACAAGCTCCATCGAACCATGGATTTATGGAGAGAAAAGATTTAGTTGAAGATGGAATGAAACCGCTTCATCCCATCGGTGATTACGCCCCCACCTTTTCAGCGGTGACCGAGGGCATCCCCCGAGTCCAAAGTAGGATTCATTCCAAGAGTAGTTAGCCAAAAAAACAAACGCAATTCCCCCCCAATTAGCCCCGATAAAGTGCCACAAATTTTTAGGGCATGGTGGAGCTTCTGGAGAAAAAGTATTATAATTTAGAGCTACAAGAATTGTGGTCAGATTTACCAATAGGAGAGAAATGGTGTATTTATAGCGAGAAGTAGTAGTGGTGAAACATAAGCATGTTCAAAAATTGGTTAGGACGATCTGGAAAATGTGTAGGTTCCTTAATTAACTGTTCCAGACGTTGAGAATGCCTTGAATGGTTTTGGCGCCTCTCTGCCTGCATCAGTGTGAGTGAAGCCCAACCACTCAGGGGTACGTCTGAAATCACCCAAAAAGAGGATCTCGATTGGATGGGAAGAGTTTAACAGTCTCAGAGAAGTCAGTTAAGATAGTTAAAAATAACGGAAAATCTGTTCCATTAGGAGCAGTAGCAGAAACAAGATGATAGTAGTAGGGAGAGAGATTTTTAGCCACAGAAAATCGAAGTTAGAAGAAATTCAAGATTCTCGAGACGTTTTACAGGAGTGTTTATGTTAAAAGGCACAGACACCACCATTTAGAAGGAAATTATAGAAAAATTATATATATAATATATTATATATATATATATATATATATATTATATATTATAATATATATATATATATAAATATTATAATATATATAATATATAATATATATATATATAATATTACTGTAATATATATATATATATAATATATATATATATATATATATATATATAGATATATATAATATATATATATATATATATATATATATTATAATATATATATATATATAATATATATAATATTAATATATTAATTTATATAATATATAATATAATAAAAATATATATATATATATAATTTTTTTATAGTATATATATATAATAATATATATATATATATATATATATATATATATATATATATATATATATATATATATATATATATATATATATATATAATAAAAATTTTTTTATTTTTTTTTTATATATATATATATATATATTATTATATATATAATATATATATATACTATATATATATATATATATATATATATATGGAATAAAACTTTATTGAATTCTTTCCTTGATGAATATGAGTTATAATTTCCTCTTTTTTCTAGCCTTCTCCATATTCTGTGGTAGGCTTACTGTCTGCTTTTGGTTGGAATCTTGCGTCCTGATGCAGTTATTTGCCTCAGTCAAAGGAATTGGGAATATAATAGTTTTCCTCAAATTATGAAGACCTGAAGGACAGAAGGTACTTTGCATTCAGTTTTTCCTTATTCAGGAAACCGATTAAAACCCTTCAGCCAAACGTGTTTTCACTTAACGCATAAGATTATTTTATTAAAAAAATCGGGTATATGCGTTGCCAATCGTAGGTTACTCCGCATATACAGTTCTCCCATAGAAGGGTGGAGTCTAGGGATTTTCGGTTTTTCCACTCTCCTACTCTCACCACTATTTTCAATCTCTTTCTAACAATCTAACTATTGAATCACTCTCCATATAATAAAGATATTACAATTGACACTGGTCTTAAGCACTCTCTAATCTTATACCTTCCCTTTTTAGAGAGCTTGTTCGGATCTTACTCTTACGCAGTCTCATCATTTCTGTTCAGCTCTCAGACCACATACTTGACCACTGCGCTCATTCTCACATCTATTCCATTGGTAAAGTTTTAAACACTCTTCTTTCTTCCATTTCCACACACTTCCTTTTGCTTGCACACTTTCAAAAGCCGCGTGTCAGGTCAAATCGGCCGTTAATATGATTCGAGTTGTGTGTTTTCCTATATATATATATATATATATACTATATATATATATATTATATATATATATATATATAATATATATATATATATATTATATAATATATATATATATATATATATATATATATATATATATATATATATATATATATAAGTAAGTTTGGCGAGCCAGTTTGACCGCCTACAGCTTTTTCTCAAAAAAGTATAAGAGCGTATAGGCCTGATCTTGGAAGATCATCCTATAATAGATAAGCTCGAATCCGTGTAATTTATTCAAGTCTGTAGGATTGTACTATTAGAGGTGGTCACCCCCGGAGGGTGACGCCGATTATTGCGCTTACGCCCTTGTGGCTGATCTGAGTCGGTGAGTTTAGCCTAACAAGCGTTTGGAGGGTGATTAGATGAGGATACACCTGCTTATTATTACGAGTTACGTCCCCGCTGAAGGTCCCCATGGACACGTAGCAATCCCCATTACAAGCGAAGTCTGGTAATTCCCGGAGCCCTTCAAGGATTCAGAGCTTAAATTTCTAGAAATACTTGATATATATGTGAATCTGTGGAGTGGGCTCGGCAACGGTGCTGGAGCCACTGCGGTGCCGAGTTAATAAAATTCGTATAACCACATCTTGGTGTCCTCGTATAAGGTTATCGAAAGTCGTCGTAGAGTCGAATATGATATTAAAATCCGTATAGGTGTCTAGGACCCCCCATTTAGGCGGGGGGCCTCCGAATGAAAAAGGAGCACAGAGGGAAAACAGAGGCGAAGAGAATCGAAAGAAGATGAAAGATGAAGGGAAGTGGAAGAAGAATGAAGAAGGAGGAGTAGAAGGGGACAGATGCACCGTGTGGCTTCCCGGTGCGTGCCGAGTTATTTAAATATTAGTGTAAATTGATACAAATGTTGCGGTACTTTATATATGTTATTGGGTCTGTAGATTTCGAAAATAATGGTATCAGAACCATCAAGAAATAAAAATAAAAAATAAATAAATAATTAAAATTTTTTATTCTTTTATATGTTTATAACTTACAAATTTACTTTTTACATACCTAAAGCAGTAAATCACTAAATCAAAAACCACCATCCAGCCAGCATCCAACCTCCCTCCTGACCATCTGTGATCTATTGATCTATGATTAAGGTCAAATTTTGAGTATCATTTTGGATAAAACATAACATAAAATCAAGTTCTTTATACAAACATCAACCAATATATGTTGACGTAACCAAAGTTTTCGCACTATAAAGCTTACTTAGTATCATCTGAACTAAGAAAATAAGTACAACGACAAACCTAGCACATCTTAAGCAGGAAAAAACGGTCAACGTTAACAAAGATCCAACACTTAACATCAGTAATACTATATTACAAGTGAAACCAAAAAGGGAAAAAAAAAAAAAAAAAAAAAAAAAAAAAAGTAACATCACGCAATAGTTATAAGCCACGCCCATCCTCTTGTTAGGGTTGTCGTTTAGGGTTAGCATTGTATAAACTGGTTTGTTACATCATCCTTCGTTATTGTGAGAGAGAGAGGCATTACCCCTCCGAAGGAGGGGTAAGGCCTCAGCCCTTCGGGCTGAGCCCAGAGACCCGCTTCACACCCTTCGGTATCCCCCCTCTCAAGAGTTTCACACCCCTTTCAGAGGGGCGCATCCCTCTGGTTTCTCTCGGGGAGGTGATGTGTTGCATTTTAGATGACATCCGTAAATGAAACTTGCTTATTCGTAAGTAGGTACGTTGTATGTTAAATAACTAACAGGGTGAAATCAACACTGATTTGTTAGAGAAAATGATAGTTTTGTAAGATATTACTGTGTTACCTGACGATGATGTGTTAGAAACGTGAGCCTAGGTTAAGTTTTTTGTTGAGTAATGTTAGGTTTGCCCGAATTGTGCGAATGTCTACGTATTTATTCATAGTTCAAATGAAAAAAAAAAAAAAAAAAAAAAAATTGATGTTATACTAGAGAAGTGTGACACTTTGATGAAGATAGTGTCAAATCATAGGTCGTGATATGCTGTATCTTTTGATAGATTTGATCACTTTGATTAAGGATTTGTAGATTAATACGTCTTTACCTGTTACATAATGGGCCTCAGCCCAAAGGGCTGTGCCCTTACCGTTTAACTCTCTTCAGGGTACCCCGAGATGGCGTCTTCGTGCCCATCTCTCTGGGGTGATCTCCAAGTATTGCTTACAGTGCTTACAGTGTTATCAAATCGCCTCTGTATGTTGGGGATGTTGCGTAATCTAAAACTGTTATAGCAGTAGTTTCTGAAGGGGCGGGGTCTAAAATAGGGTAAGGATAAAAATATTTCATGTCACTCCTAAAAGCGTTAGGTGTTACAAGGTGCACATCCCCCTGGGTTCTCTCGGAAAGTTATGTGTTGCTTTAGATACTCTTGATTAATGAAAACTGTGTATTCGTAAGTTAGGTACTAATGTTAAATATTACTATGACAATGTGAAAATAACACTGATTTGTTAGAGAAATGATGAGTTTTGTGAGATATTACTATATTTTCTGTCAAAAATTTATTTTAAAACGTGAGCCTAGATTAAGTTTTTTGTTGAGTAATGTTAGGTTTGCCCTAAATTTGGCTAATGTCTATGCTTATTCATTGTTCAATTGAATGTTATACTCAAACGAGTGACACTTTGATGGAGATAGTGTCAATTCCGTAGTTCCAAATGTTTGGTACTTTGATAGATTGGTCACTTGGTTAAGGGATTTTTAGATGATGCCGTTTTACCTGTTGCTGATATGCGAGAAAAGTGGAACATATCGAGTATTGTATGATACCTGTTAGCTACTTGACCTTTGATAAGTAGGGATTTTCAGGATGTGTAGCGGATTATTCTATACGCGAGATATGTTAAGGTTGTTGCCGTTTGTACATTAATCTTAGTTGAGGTTAAGCATTATGTTAGCTTTATTGATGCTAAAGCTTGATTGGTAGCATATTTCAATGGTTAGCTTATAAAGAAACTTATGTTTGTGTTATGTTTATCCACTTTGTTATGTTTACAATTATTCGTGGGTCATGTATATAATTGGACAAAGATATAATGATAAATCCATGTTGAAATATTACTATGTCGAATGTAAAATTACTTAATATGTTAGAGAATATGCTTGGAAAAAAGTGTGAAGTTAGGTTACGTTTTGTAGCATAGTTAGTGCTACGTTTGACAGGTGTTAAGTTGGTGGAGCTTTGCTAATGTTAACACTTTAATCGTGCCTTAGGTTGTGTTAGTTTGTCGTTGTACATTATTTTCTTATTCATATATGACGCTATGTTAGCTATATTAATATTGAAAACCTTGTTATGTTAGCATATATTCGGTGTTAGTATAAATATAAAGAACTTATTTTTGCGCTATGTTTATTCGAAAATGATACTCTAAATGCTACGTAAATCAGGTGTTAATGTAAAATTAACCATTGATATGTTAGAGATACTCTTTGGAAAAAATGAATAGGTTACGTTTTGTACGCTGAGGTCTACCCCCGGTCACCCTTTTACTGCCTGTAAGTATCGAACTTTGGTTAATGTTAGTTGTTTTCATTCGTGATAGCATTCGTCGTTGCTATCATTATTTTCTTAGTCCACATGATGCTATGTTATGCGTTATATGTAATATGAAAACAGATGTTACATCAGCGTTTAGCATATATTCGTTGTTCCGCGAACCGGTACCCATAGAAAAACTTATTTTTGCGACTGTAATTGTTGTTGTTGTTGTTGTTGTTGTTGGTTGTTGTTGTTGTTTGTTGTTGTTGTTGTTGTTGTTGTGTTGTTGTTGTTGTTGTCTAACGAGATATATATACCCCTTTTGAACTGATATGGTTCAAGTATGAAACGTTGTTGAACAAAGCAAGAATCCAATGATTTACGTAAGTTTCGAAAAATGAACCAAACAGGGAAAGTCGATAGGTATCTGCCGACAATGTTTCGAAGAAAGCAGGCGAGAAGTTGAGCAAACTTCTCGAATTGTAGTTTCGATATGCTCTAGTATACAGGAAATACAAATACCATATATATATATTATACTATATATATATAGATATATATTTATATATATAGTATACTATTATATATATATATATAGAATAATATATATATATATATTATATATATATAGAATATACTATATATTACATATATATATAATATATATATAGTATATAAAATAACATAGGAAAAAGAAACAATCATAAGAAAAAACAATTTTAATATACATTCTTACATGATATGTTTTAAAACAGCTACATATAATAAAAAATAATTACCAATCGTATAATATATAAAAAAATAATTTAATAAGATGGAGT
The DNA here is from genome assembly GCA_015478945.1 of Trachelipus rathkii. NCBI lineage: Eukaryota > Metazoa > Arthropoda > Malacostraca > Isopoda > Trachelipodidae > Trachelipus > Trachelipus rathkii. The sequence goes on along the minus strand of JABUQX010004343.1, from coordinate 12,151 downwards.
TCGTTTAAGAAGGTTTAACATTTAACATACAATGTGAGCATTCGATGTATTGTTCTAAACTTCCAAGACCTTCAGTTGTGATATAGGTATAAATATCTCTTGCTGATATTTTCAAAGATTGTTCTTTGTACCCTGGTGATTTCATCTCTTTTTCATAAAGGAAGGTGAATTTTTCAAGGTTGAGCGCCTCGATAACTGGTGTTTCCTGTGATTCGAACACATTGTGCTCATCGTACATCGTATAGAGTATACCATGCGAGAGGTTAATAAGTTCGTCCAGTAAATCAACTTCAATCAACCTTTTAGATATTTCTTCGTGCATCTTGATAAACGCTGTAATATTTTCTTTACCACTTACACAAACACCAAAGGCAGTGGGGCGGAATATCCCCGTTGAATTAGGTCTCCACCACATACGTAAATCAAGGGATTCAATATTGTTATGTAGTGAAAAAACAAGAGTTAATCTTTTTGAGTCACATTCTTCGCCGCCACTGATCGCAACTCCCCACGAATTTGTCACTGATGAAGAAATGTACTTTTCATTTATCCAAGTATTAACTTCTTCGAACACCCGACTTAATTCTTCACAGGATAGGAATAATGGTCTGTTATGGGTGTAAGATGAATCGGAACAGGCAAAGTAACGTTCTCCATTTGTCTTACGACGGAAAGTTAAGTTAAGAAAAACTTTTGGATGCGATATCTTCCATGTTACAATATCGTTTACAAATTTATTATTCACGAGAGAAACCATTTTTATAGTTTTAAAGTCAGACAAGCAACTGATGAAGAGCTTCATTTGTCGCTCTTTTAAGAAGAATGTAATCCTCTCTCTCTCACAATAACGAAGGATGATGTAACAAACCAGTTTATACAATGCTAACCCTAAACGACAACCCTAACAAGAAGGATGGGCGTGGCTTATAACTATTGCGTAATTGTTACGTTTTTTTTTGGTGCATTCCCCTAATGGGTTTCACTTGCAATATAGTGAATAGCTGATGTTAAGTGTGGATCTTTGTTAACGTTGACCGTTTATTCCTGTGCGTAAAGTGTGCTAGGTTTGTCGTTGTACATTATTTTCTTAGTTCAGATGATACTAAGTAAGCGTTTATTAGGCGAAAACTTTTGTACGTGAACATATATTGGTTGATTTGTATAAAAACTTGATGTTTATGTTATGTTATCCAAAATGATACTCAAAAATATTGACCTTAAATCAATAGATCAATAGGATCACAGATGTCAGGAGGGAGGGTGGATGCTGGCTGGATGGTGGTTTGATTTAGTGATTTACTGCTTTAGGGTATGTAAAAACGTAAATTTGTAAGTTATAAACATAAAAAGAATAAGAAATTTTATTATTTATTTATGTTATTTATTTTTTTATTTCTTGATGGGGTTCTGAACCATTATTTTCGAAATCTACAGACCCAAAACATATATAAAGACACCAACAATGTTGTTATACGAATAAATATTTAATAACTCTGCACCGCACCGGAGCCAACACCGGTGCATCCTGTCACCTTCTATCTTCCTCTTCTGTCATTCTTCTTCCAGCCTTCCTCATGTCATCTTATCATCCTTCTTCATCCTCCTTCGACCTCTTTTTCCCACTCTGTCGCTCCTTTTGCATTCGCGGACCCCCTAAATGGGGGGTCCTAGACACCCTATACGGGCTTATATATAATCATCATATTCGAACTCTACGACTTCGAAACCCGGTTATAAGGACACCGAAGATGTGTGGTTATACGAAATGTTTATTTACTCGGCAACGCAGGCTCCAGCACTCCGGTGGCCGGAGCCAACATCCACAGATTCACAATCAAGTATTCTGTAGAAATTAACTCTGAATCCTCTCACAAAATTTCAGCCAATTACGAACACTTCGATTTTTAAGTGGCGTGTGTGGGGTCCCCGCTTCGGGGAGCCCCACGGGTTACGTAACTTTCGTATACAGCAAGTAACCTCCAATCTCAACACCCCTCCAAATTTTAATCAGATACGATAACTCTAACCCAAGTAGATAATATATTGAACTTAGAACTGGATGCGAAGAGAAACCGCGGTGGAAATAATAACAAAAAATAATTAAATAATAATAAATACATAAATAATGATAATAAATAATAATTAAAATAA
>JABUQX010004342.1:40000-45000 GCA_015478945.1 Trachelipus rathkii | reverse complement strand
CAAGATTGGGGGTAAGGTTCTGTACAAGCACCGAAACAGGATTGTTAGTTGAAGAATATATGCGGCAAGTCAAAAAGAAAGCACAACCTTACCGCTCCCTTTGAGTCAGAAAAATCCACCCTAGGGCTTCACGACTTACGACGGACCCCTCACTAGTGTATAGTGTTATCCCTTGGCCAGAGGGTAAGTGCGACACCATAGCCCCCCTCACACAATTAACCTGTACCATCCTAATATGCACCTTTTCTTTCTCGCCTCTCCGAACTCACGATTCATTCCTTCAGGCATTCCTTTCAATCCAATCCTTCCTTTTCTTCAGGCTCCAGCCGTTCGATTCTCAGCTCACTCACCACTAAATATCCGCTTGACCAACCGACTATCATCCAACCTTATCCATTATGATCAAGCCATCAATACGTTTCATTTTAATTCATCTTACTCCTTCTTCACACCACACAACTCCCTAAGCGTTCATTCCTCATTTTGTATCAAATTCATTCTCAGACCTAACACGCCCCTATATATATATATATTGAACACCGCATTGTACTTTAGATCTTGACCTCATTATTCCAGAGCATAGCTTCACTACGTATGACATTACACACGGTAAACAAGCCGTACTCTCATGTAAGGCCAGCACAAGTCGCAAGACTTAAGATTCCCGTTACATCACCAAAAATTTAATTTGCACCAGCAACCTTCCTACCATTCACAACTTTCCTGCTTCACTCTGCATTATCCGTTCCCTTTTCATCCAATCTATATCCTAATATTTAAACTTGGACACTTGTTCCAGTGCTAAACCATCCAACATAATTTCACACCGAGGACTGTTCCTCACTCAACAACCATAACCTTACAATCTCCTTCAATTACGATCAAACCTCTTGGCTTACCACACCCTGCAAATCCTCTACAAATCCTCTTCAAACTCTCTTCAGATCCCCATAAACCAAAGCATCATACATCATAATAGGATATAGACACCCTCCCCTCTTATCCATTCTTTCATAATCTAACACCGTTATCATGCCACCCATTAGCCTCTAGCCTTTCATAACCCCATGCCACATAAATAAAAAAACCGTTGAGGATAAACCATAAGAGAAACCATACCCCTCCTGCCTCACTCCGCATTTTACTTATTTATGAAACCCAATCAACTTTCAACTCTATTTATTATCCCGTACCCGGAACGTCCATTGATTAGTGGTTTGAATGCATTTTTACTAAGGTGCCTACCACCATCCACCATTATCATCACCTATACACTTCCAACCGGGCGTCTTACTACTTCCATCGCGCTTTAAAGTTCAATTAATATTCACTATTCGCTCTCATTGTTCTCAATCAATTTTTTCAAATGTAAAGATTTGGTCCACACATCTCTAACATCTTTCAGAAAAGAAAGCACCTTGATTTCACCAATCAGGCACTTATATCACTCGAACGCAACTCTTTCTATCAAAAAGTGAATCCAGCATATATCTTCCTCTTACAACACAATAAATAGCTAATTTTCCCTATTAAATTCCTTACATTACCCTTATATATATATAATAATATATATTATATAATATAATATAATATATATAGTATATATAATATATATATATATAACCTTATATATAATTTAATATAATTATATATTATAAATATATAGTTATAATATAATATTATATATATATATATATTACTTATTATATATCTAATAATAATATAAAAGAGATATATATAATATAAACGTAGATATATATATATATATAGATAACTGACCCTATAATTATATATATATATATATATATATATATATATATATATATCCTCGTAGACCAGGGGAGGGTTAAGGTGCTCTGAACCCCTCGAAATTTTTCAAACCCCACATTTTTTGATGGCTTGACTTTCTTAATTTACCTTTATAAGAAAAATAAAAATAATAACCAAAGCAAATTAAGAGTATATATTAATAGAAATGGGAGGCGAGAGAAAACATGTTATTTACATGAAGGAGTTCCTTAGTAATGAAGGTTACTAGTAAATGCTTTTATTTACTGAATATGTAAATAAAACCTTCATGTAATTGTGACTTTATATTGGATAATAAATTTAACGTCAAACACTTAATCTACTCATATTTCCCTTATCTTAAAATGTACCAGACGGAATTTTATGTTCATAGATGTAGACATTCACATAGAGCTGAACATATGAACATATTAGAAATTTTATTGGTACAGTGAAAACAACAGAGCAGTATTTCAGTTTACCAAGGCGGAAACTATTTTAATTTAAAAAAATCGAAATGAATTTCCGAGACACAAAGTAAACAAAACTAGTATGAATGTGCAAAACAGGGTGAGTAGAAAGTTACGATGAATTCTTACGGTTTAGAGAAATTTCTAAAGCATTCGTTGATGACTTGGAGGAGATTGAAATGGATCAAGATATACTTTAGAGCCTTCCTCAAATACCTCAAATCTTTTGAAATCTGTAATCACGAGCGAATAGGTTATAAGTTTAATAATGATTTTAACTTTATTCACCTTCACTCTTCCATTATACACTACATTGCAATCAATAGTGACAGTAACTGCTCTGAATCATATTTGAAATAGGATGCTTGTTTGGAAGATATTTGCGCAAACATCCATGAAAATTTTTTAAGCTTGCCGAAGCTGCAACAGACCATTTGCTTTCTGTTAATGGAGAAATGAGTATGACATGAGTTAGAATCAATATAATACGAAAAGGGAAAGAAAACAATTGGAAATTCCTTTTCTCTGATTGAGTTATTTCAAAACCAAGTTAGAGTCAAGTTTTTGTAAGCCACAGATTCATGACATCACCCAATCTTATTATAAGTGGGAAAAGTCATCGATGTATCGTACTAACCAAGGTTTTACTTAAATTAAGATTGTTAATAAACGATGTGCATTCAAGACTCAGTAGCGATATTGGGAATACGATAAGTAATCTATTAGAGCATATCTCACTTACAAGTGCATCCAAAAAGGTATTTTTATGTTCTGAAAAGGCTCAAAACATACTTTCTCAATTTTATAAGAGTGAAAAGTATTATCACTCACAACGTGCACTCCAGAAAGGCCCAAAACATACTTTCTCAATTTTATAAGAGTGAAAAGATTTACAGTTCTCGCTATAATGAGTGCTCATAATAGCTACACAATATAAACTAAAGAAGTAATCAATCATTTTTCATGTTAAAGAATGCAGAAAAATATTTTCCATGATTTTATAAATTAAATTTTATTTTTTTTTGTATTTTAAAATTTGTTGTACACTGATAAGACTATTTATGTTTATCCCTTTTTTTAGTAGGAATAGTATAATATTATTATATATATATATATAAATATTATATTAGTAATATTATATAATATATATAGTATATATATATAATATAGTATAATATATATATATATATATATATATTATAATTATGATATAATATCATATATATATATTAATATATATATATATATAGTTATATATATATATATATATATATATATAATAAATATAATATATATATAATATATATAATATATATATATATTATATTATATATATATATATATATAATATTAAATGGATATATATAGAATGATTGTAGATAATATAAAGATATAAAGAATATAAAGAATATAAAATTATTATTAATAGTATTATATATATAAAATTATAATATATAGCGTATATATATATAATATAATATATTAGCGTAATAATTATCATATAGGTATAAATATATATATATAGTTTTATTATAATTTTTTATTATATTATATATTACTATATATATTATATAAGTATATATAATATATATATTAATATTAATATATATGATAATAAATAAATTATATAAATAATATGTATTAGACATATATATTGTATAATAGTATTGAATTATATATACAGACAACGAAATATAAATATATAAAATTTTTAGAATCATGATATTTAAGCTAGGCCAAGTATATATACGTATATATAGTATATATATATATAATAATATATAATATATAGATATTCCACTATTAATATATAATAATGGAGGCGTTAATTATATGAAGTCAATATAGACGATAATATAACATCTCAATATATTAATAATCCGTATAATATATGTATAATAGAATAGTATATAGTATATTTGGATTCGTACGTCACGCGAAATAACATTTGCAGGTTACCAAATATGTGATATCGTGCACTGGTAATCGAGACCGTTATGAATCTGTGAAAAAGAGTCAAAGAAAGAAAAAAAAATCAAAAAAAATCACAAATTGATTTATTTTAAAAACAACAATCAAAAAAAAATCAGCCAAAAATAAACTGCATCCACTGAAGATTATAATAAAGAATAGTATATAATATATATATACTAATAATATATTAATACATCGATATAAATAAATATACTATATTATATAGTACTAGTTATAAATAGATAAATAAGATATATTTGCTTTTAGTCAATATATCTAATATAAGTATAGGTATGAAGAAAATAAGAAACTAATTAGATATATGAAATTATAATATAATTATAAAATAATATAAAATATATATTAAAACCGAAATATGAGAAAGATTAGAAATATATATATAAAGGTATTAGTATATATATAATATAGATTTGATTGCAAATACTTTTAACGCTATGATATGCTACATAATATATCACCACATAATAATAGATCATAGGAATATTAGTAAATGTTATATAAATAAGAATATACTATATATATAAGAGAAATATATAATAAATAAAAAATATTATCAATTGAATATATATATATTAATATCTTAACCTCCCTGAAATTATTTTTCCGATGATACGAGCCTCCCCTATATAGTATATATATAAATAAATATATAGTATATATATAGTAATATAGTTACTACTTAAGTAATATATATAATATATTATCAGTGAATGATATTATATTATATTATAATAACCTATATATATA
>JABUQX010004342.1:0-10000 GCA_015478945.1 Trachelipus rathkii | reverse complement strand
CAAAATAGACAAAGTGGAATAATATTAACATATATACATAATTTATATACATAAAAACATTCAAATATGTAAATGTAATACATAACATATGTTTAAACACTGATGACATACTTACACAACACATACAAAAGTATTATGTAAAATAACGTATAAAACACTTGGGATATCTTGTTCTTTCCGTATCATATACACATGATTGATAACAGACATAACAAATATACATAATAAATGAAAAACACATCCGTATATTTCCTAATACGTTCAGAAAATTGTTAATGTATATAAAAACATATGAAATACTTTTAAAATCTTCTTCTTATCAAATACACATGATTGATAACATACATAACAGATATACATAATATATAAACAACACACGTCATAATACATTTCATAATACATGCAAAAAATTATTAACGCATTTAACACACTAATATACACCCATCGCATAAAATATACATAATAAATAACAACACATTGTATATTTCGTAATACGTGCGAAATACTTTTTAAATGTATTTAACAAACAAATACACACCGTATAAAAGATACATAATAAATAAAACGTTCAAATCATGTATCATAATACACGCGAATGAAAATTTAATCCTCATGCATATTTGTATATAAAACGAGACTAATAATAATAATAATCTCCATGTATCACTTTAAAATATAATCCTTCTAAATAGAAAGGATTAAACTTTAGTGGATTTGTTAATTAATAGTTTTATTATTATTATTATTATTATTATTATTATTATTATTATTATTATTATTATTATTATTATTATTATTATTATTATTATTATTATTATTATTATTATTATTATTATTGTTATTGTTATTGTTATTGTTATTGTTATTGTTTTTATTATTATTATTATTATTATTATTATTATTATTATTATTATTATTATTATTATTATTATTATTATTATCTATTCATTATTATTATATCATTATTATTTATTATTATTATATTATTGATATTATTATTATTATTATTAATTTATTATTTTTTATATTACTATTATACTATTATTAATATTATTTTCATTATTTTCATTATATTCATTATTTTCATTATTTCATTATTTTCATTATTTCATTATATTATATTATTTTAATTTTTTTTATATTATTATTACTTATTATTATTATTATATTATTATTATTATTATATTTATATTATTATTACTTATTATATTATATTATATATTATTATTATTATTATCTATTATTATTATTTATTATTTCATTATTATTTTCATTTTCATATCGTATTATTATTATTATATATTATTATTATTATATTATTTATTATTATTATTAATTATTATTATTATTATTATATTATATGTATTATTATTATTATTATTATTTTTTATTATTATTTTATTATTATTATTATTATGTATTTTATATTATTATTAATTATTATTATTAATTAATTATTATTATTATTATTATTATTATTATTATTATTATTATTATTATTATTATTATTATTATTATTATTATTATTATTATTATTATTATTATTATTATTATTATTAATTATTATATTATTATTATTATTATTATTATTATATTATTAATTATTTTATTATTATTATTATTAATTATTATTATTATTATTATTCAATATTCATTATTTTATTATTATTATTATATTATAAATATTATTATTCATTATTATGTATCTATTATTATTATTCATTATTATTTTCATTATTATTATTATTATTATTATTATTATTATTAATTATTATTATTATTATTATTATGTATATTATTATTTATTTATTATTATTAATTATTAGTTATTATTATTATTATTATTTTTATAAATTATATTATTATTATTATTATATTATTATTATTATATTATATTATATTATTATTATTATATTATTATTTTATTAATTAGTTATTATTATTAGTTATTATTATTATTATATTATTAATATTATTATTTATTATTATTTATTATTAATTATTATTATTATTATTCTAGCTAGTACTCTTGGGTATAATTCAAGAAAATATATTTTGGTAAAAGTCTAAAATTTATCGCATAAATATTTTTAGGTTCTATTAATATATATAATATATATATATATATATTATTATATATATATATTATATATAAATAGGTATGTTATAGTATATATTATAATATATATTGATATATAATATATATATATATATTTATATTATAATATATATATATTAGTACATATATATATAGATATATACATATATATATATATTATATATATATATATATATATAATATTATATAATATATATATATAATATATATTATATATATATATATATATATATATATATATTATATATAATTATATATAATATTAATATATAATATATAATTATTTTATTATAATATATATATATAATATATATTATTATATATATTTAATATATATATATATATATATTATATTTATATACATATATATAATATATTATATAATATAATATATATATATATATAATTATATTAATTATTATATAATATATCATATATATATTATATATATATATATGGAGAAGGAGAACATACCGTCAGATTGGAGATAAGCTGTGATATGTCCAATACATAAAAAAGGAGATAGAAGAGTGTGTCAGAATTACAAAGGAATAATGCTGCTGTTGAGCTCATATTAAATATACGAGAGGATAATAGAGAAAGACTTCGGACGAGAATTAGAGGAAAGATTGAGAGTGGCAACACGATTCAGCAACATAGAAAGTGTAATTGACTTGATTATCTTCTTTAAAATGATAGTGGAGAAGAGCATAGAATGGAATAAGGTAGCATATATCGCATTTATAGATTTAGAGAAAGCTTTTGATTTGATAGAATTCAAAGAGAGAGAGAGAGGAGAATGATTGAAGATCCTGCGTATGGAACAAATAAAGCTGATAAGGATAATTAAGAATATATATTAAAACCCATAAACACGTGAACGAGATGGAAAGGAGAAAGATTTGAAAACGAAGACTGGAGTAGGCAGGCAGCATGTCTGTCCCCTTTACCTTTTCATTATATCTGGACACTGCTTGAAGACGATAGTGTTGTAAGAGAGGATAGGAAGTAATCACCTTGTAATACGCTGACGACGCGGCTGTGGTGACAAAGGAACAACACGAACTACAAGCTGCTGTGAATTCTTGGAATGAAGTTATGATGAAGTGGGGAATGAAAATAAACAGGGAGAAGACGGAGATAATGACAATATCGAGACAGGGAGAACACGCGGAGATATGGATGGAAGGTACACAGCTAAAAGAGACCAGCAGATTCAAATATCTAGGAGTAATATTCAAGTGGCAAAGGATGATAGATCAGAACTGAGAGAAAGAGATAACAAATATTAAAAAAGCAATGTGGTAATGTTGTATCCTTGTGATCGCACGTAGAGGAGTGCCGTAGAGGTAAAGTGACTATATATACAACTATCCTACGACCAATATTACTATACGGGTCGGAATGTGGGTACTTAACACGATGCAGAAGAGTAAAATAGAAGCTGCGGAAATGCGAGTGTTTAAGATTAATTAATAGGAGTTAATCGCTGGAGGGAAAAGAGTTCTAGGAAGTGACGCAATAAGGAAGACTCGGAGTTTCCCAATAATGGAATGTCAATTGAAAGAACCAGCTGAGATGTTGGTCATGTAGCAGAGAATCGGAGACTTTAGATACCCCCGAAGACTACTTAATTGGAGACCTATCGGAACGAGACCAGTGGGAAGACAAGAAAAAGATGGAAGGATGCTGTGGAAGAAGCAATTACGTCGAGGGGAGAAACGATGGAAAATGTGGAAAGGACGGCACTATTTGAAGACCGGGACGTCTGGAGGGATTTCTGGAGGAGCAACACTTGACAGGATCTACTAACAGATGGATTGGTAGAAATGGTGAAAATATATATATATTATATATATATATATATATATATTATATATATATATATATATATATATAATATAATATATATATAATATATATATATATATATTATATATATGTATAATAATATTATTAATATATATATATATATATATATAATATATAATATATATATATATATATATATTTATATATATATTATTATATTATATATATATATATTATATAATATATATATATATATTATATATATACTATATATATATCATTCTACTATATTGCATTTCAATTAATTTTTTCAATGTATTTTCCTAATTAACATATATAAACTCGTATATATAATATATTATATTATATATAGTATATAATATATATATAATATATAAATAATATATATATATATATTTTATTATATATATATAATGTATATTATATATATATATACTTTTTGATATATAAGCCTTTGGTGCGTGTATTTTCTATTATTTGTTTCTAACCTAGTTGTCATAATCATGAAAGAAATTACACTTTATTTAACAAGATTGCTAAAACAAATGTTTTACTGTTTAAAATTATTTACACCAACTTTACGCAATACTGAGCTTTCGCTCAAATCCCCTATGGAGCCTTTTTAAAGTAATCGGATAAACAATTTTCGGTGTTCTGTGAATTCAGTCTTCTACCTGGTTGTTCAAAAGTCCTTTGTAGAAAGGTGAGGTATGCATAATTGCATTCTGCAAACTATCGATTTTGTAGTCTCCAGAGCATTGATTGTAATTAGGGATATTGTGTATACAGAATGCTTCAGATATTTTCCTTTTGTTAATGTTGTTTATGTGTTTTATAATGTTCATATTGTTGGGATTTATGTGGTGGTTTTTTGTTTGGCGCTTTTGAGTGACAGCCGAGTTTTGATGGTCTGTGTGTAGGGCGTGTTTATGTTGGTATAACCATCTTCTGTAATCTGTAGTTTTACCTATATAATTAAGGTTGCAATTGGTGCACGGTATTTTGTATATACAGGGGGGGATTTATATTGGGGGCTTTTGGAGGTCTAAGGACTTTTTTAAAATAATATTATTAGATGGAATTAAAGTGACATTTTTAGGTATAAATTTTTTAATGTGTTTTATGTTTATGTGTGGTATGGGTAAAAGGTTTTTGTTAATGTAGTTTGTGTTTGTGTTGGAGAATAAAATTTTGATTTGGCTTTTTTAAATGCAGTTGTAATTACTGTATTGGGATATTTTAGATTTCTGAACGTTGTTTTTAAGAGTTCTGTTTCATGTTTTAGAGTGGTAGGGGAACATATTTTGAAAGCACGGAGGTACAAAGAGGAAAGAGTGGCTAGTTTTGTGTTGTATGTATGTGCTGAGTACCAATGTATGTAGTTTGGTGAGGATGTTGGTTTTCTGTATACAGTGTATGAAAGTTTGGTAGTGTGGTCCCACGTGATTAATGTATCTAGAAACGGTAAAAGTTTTGGTCGGATGGAGGGGTTTTCATTGTAAATTGCATGTCGGAATAAATCGTCCACTTACCGAAGCCATGTGTAACCTTGAAGGAGGTGGTGGGGAAGAATAAAGTAATGTTCTATTAGTTCCATATATAGATTACTGAACATGGGAGAAAGTGGGGAGCCCATGCTCAGTCCCTGCTTTTGTTTGAAGAAAGATTGATTGTGTTAAAAAAAATTGTGTTTTAAAGTGAGAAGGATGAGCTTACAATTTTCTTCTCCCATCATAAAACAGCTCCTCTCCATCTTCCTCTATACTCTATCACTCCATCTTCTCTCAGCTCCCGCATCCCATTCAATGTCTTCTCAATGAGTCTTCCACTCAAAGAGCAATATGTGTGGAGTCATCCCATATATGTGATGCATATTACATCCAAGAACGAGGAACGCTCTTATACAGAGCTAGCAACTGAGATGGTGAGAAGTTCCGAAGGCGCCTTAGAACACCGAACTTTTTAGAAACTTGTAGAAAAGTTGACGAGAAAAGAAAATTCCGAAAAATATTAAGAAGAGAAGTAGGTTAGAATTGGATGTTTTCAAAGAAGATATTATATAGTTCTGTGGAAATTTAAGGTATTGAAAAGAACCATGTTTTCTTTAACCCAGCTAGACGTATGAGAAAGATTAAAGGTAGGAACTCATAAGCCACCCTCCTAGCATCACTCTTTTCCTGTTGAAAGGGTCATCTTTCAAATTAGTGGAGGTAGTAAAGAAGAGTGGAGTTATCGACCTAAGAGTTTATAAGAGACAATATATATATTATATATATATATTGTACCATCCATGTGAATATATAGAATGGCTAAGACAAATTATGAGATTTAGTATATATATATATATATATATATATATAATATATAATATATATATATATATATATATATATTGTACCATCCATCCTGTTAGTGGTATGCCTGTCAGGTGCTACTCCAGAATCTTCTTCAAATATTTATATCTTCAAACGTTCGTTCCTCCTCTACTGTCTCTATTGTCTTGCTCTTAACGGTTTTGTATCAGCCTCAGCTCACCGATATCCATTCCATTCTCTTCTCGGTCCTTTCCTGCCTGTCCGGTTCCTCCCTTCTGGCTCCAATCCATCAATTTCTCCAATCTTTCCTCTTCTCTCATTCTTTTCAGATTCTCCAAACATCTTTAACCGTTTCTCTCTCAGCCATCAAAACAGTTTCCACTCCCAGTTCTCTTCTCAACAGCTCGCTCCTCATTCTGTCTCTCAACGATACTCCCCTAATGATTCTAAACACACTCATTTCCCCATCTTCTATGTTGTCTTTTTCTGTATTGTAGGTTTCATTTGTTCAGTTTGCATGTCAGATCCATACAAGACAATATCGTCTCAGAGGTTGTTTTTATATATTAATATTTTAATCTCTGTGGATATCTGCTCTCTTCCTTTAGCAACCGGTTATGAATTTCCACATTTCTGTGAAATCACCCAAATTCTCACCTTTCAAAATCTCTTCATCTTGTCTTCCTTATTCATCAAAACCACGCCAAATACTTGAATATTATTCACTTGCTTAAACCTTGTATCTTCTATGTTCTCTACTATCTCTTCCCTCTCTCTTGGAAAATAACCATTATTTCCGTTTTCTTCTCTTGTTTTTTCATGCTATCTGACTTCAGTACCGTTCATTCCTCCTATTCATCACTTCTTGTAGGTCTTGACTCCTGATTCTATCACTGCCGCAATCATCGCATAAACAATCGGTGCTCCCTATTCTCTTATTGCATATCCCTTTAAACATGCTGTCCATGTAAATGTGGCAATAAGTGCAAATGACAGTAACTTCTTGGCTAACCGTGTTTCGACTTCAAACAACTTATCGTTTGTCGTCTCCTGTTTCCCTTTAATCCGTATTTAAATTGGGTTTTTCATATATTCGTGCTTTAAATGGTTGCTATCAAGACTTTCTGGTATGCGCATCACATCGTCTTCTAACAGTCTCCCTATTGTGTATCTATCTGAATGCCTTTTGCTAAGTCTATGAATGCAGTTATATTTCGTCTGTCTCATTCTGCAACTCTATTGATTTCTTCTTTATCATCTTTGCGAAGGTTGTGTAAATATATCAGTTTGTCAGTGGTACTTTTCCTTGGTCTGAAATCATTCTTCAATTTTCCAATCTTGTCCTCGACCTCCATCCTCAGTCTTTTTTCCAAGGATCCTCTCATATATTTTACGGTCCTACTTCCCCAACCAACTATACTGTATTCCTCTATAGATTTCCACTATATTGTGTTTTATCTTCCTTTCTTATGCATCGACAGATTACTGCTTTCCTCCATTTATGTTAGTATTTTCCTTATTTCCATACTTGATTTAACAGTCTTTAAGATTTAAGATTTAAGATTTAAGATTTAATATTGTTATTCCCTCTCCAGTTTTGAATAGTTCATTATTCAGTCCATCGTATCCTGCACTTTTCCCATTTTCTAGTATCTTAATTGCTTCTTTCACTTCCTCTATCTCTTATCATTTTAATTTCCTCATGTTCTTGTCTTACTCTCAGGGGTATTTCCTCCATTTGCTCCTCCCCTTAATATATATATATATATATATAAATATATATATAATTAATATAAATAATAAATATATATATATATATAGTATATAATTATATATAATATATATATATATATATATATCATAATTACTTAAAAAGAAAATATTCTATTTACGAATCAGAATTTCTGTAAAAATTTAAACATTTAAATTATTTTTTTTATAGAAATACAAGTTGGAGGAGCTGCAATTTTTTCGGCCACATTTCTTCTGACATTTTTAATTAAATATTAAATACAAAATTGCAACAAGAAGAAGATTTTGAACCTATCGTAAATCTCATAGCGACGTGAGCTCGCGTTAATCGGAGTAGTCCAAATCATACGAAAGAAATTCAATAATTTGTCCTTCTTCTGAGAAGGGGCTGAAAACCCCCTTCCATCATATTTTCTTTTTTATGAATGGTGGTGATAATTTTAACTAAAAATTTAATCACGAACATCACCTTGCAGCCTTGTGAGAAATGGCGTTATGAATAAATAAATGAATAAATAAATAAATAAATAAATAAATAATATATTATAAATATATATATATATATATAATATATATATATATATATAATAATATATATATCATATTATAGATAGATATATATATATATAATATATATATATATATATATATATATATATATAATAAAGATGGAGATAAAACAGAATTCTGGGGAACAGTCCTATTGATTGACTTAAAGGATAAACGGCGTTTATCCACAACAAAAGACATAGAATGACTGCAACGAATGTCAAGAGAAGGTTACAACGAGAAGGGCATATCCTGAAAGAGGGAAAGCTTACAAATTAAAGTTTGCGTGAGACTCTATCAAAATCTCACGAAATGTCAAACTCCACAACAAAATAATTATCAAAATGCGGAACAGCAGAGGACCAAGGGTTAGAGAGAGAAGGGAAAGAGGATCACCGTTCGAACATTTCGAGCGTTTCTTGCAGAGGCCATACTGCAATCAGGGATAAGATTATAGTATATATATATATATATATATATATATATATACTATATATTATATATATATATATAATTATTAATATATGTATTATATAATATATATATATTATAATATAATATAACGGTATATATATTTTATATAAAGATGTTTCTAAATCTTCCTGTTAAGGATAAATTTGAAAACTATAGAAAGAATTGAGGATAAGACGATAAGAGAATAGTTGAATGGTTGAAGAGGGATTCGGGGGTCCCCCTTTTTTAGCATGGGCTGGTTGAGTGCAGACTTCCAGGAGCAGGGAAAGGTTGAAGTAGATAGGCATTGACGAAGTCGCTTGACAAGTCAGGGTGCAAGCTCAGAAGTATAAGTTTTGAGGACCACAGGAGGGATACCTTCAGAATCATGCTTCTTCTTAATATTAAGCTCAGTGAGAGAGAGAGAGAGAGAGAGAGAGAGAGAGAGAGAGAGAGAGAGAGAGAGAGAGAGAGAGAGAGAGAGAGAGAGAGCGCAGAAATAACGTCTTAATGAATTAGAGGAGACGCAGAGAAGGGATAGCTCTGGAATCGTCTAGAGTGAAATTAGAAGCAAAGGTCAAGAGAACAGTTCAGCTTTTGCAGAACTTAAGATATCATTACTACTATCAGAGATACAAGATGAAGGTGAGAGGAAAAAGAAAAGTTAAAAGTTAACATTTTTAAATTGAAAAATGGCAGAGAGGGTGTGAGGTAAAAGGATCAGAAATATTGTTGCAGTTACTGCTAAGTAAAGCTTTAAGGCTCTCGAAGAGTCGATTTTGTGTGATTCGTGGATGAAACGTAGCATTAGTTTCTAGATTTGAAGACAACATAATTTCTAAAGTTAATAAAGACATCTTCTCTGCGGCTAATTTCACAAGGACAAGCAGAGTTAAACCAAGGTTTATCAGCTATATCTCAATGGGAAGAGAATGGAATGAACTCCTTTCATATATATATATATATATATATATTATAT
>JABUQX010004341.1:25000-42199 GCA_015478945.1 Trachelipus rathkii | reverse complement strand
AAACTATTATAAATTTCTTATACTATTTTTGCTTTGGAGCATAATATTGGCGGCCATTATGCGCGACATAAAATAATAATTTTCACATATACAAAATTTAAGAATCTTCTTCAAAGCGTTACAGGTAATTGTCTGGCAAATTTCAAACAATAATTGATGTAAAGATTGGTAAATGCCGCATCATCTCAACTTAGATGAAGTTGTGGCATTGAACCTGGGTTACGGTATCCATGCAATTTATGAATGATATAATTGATTATTGTGTTCAATTGCACACTGTATTTTAGCAAATTTCATAAAAGCAAGATAAAGCGATTTTATTTTAATAGTTTAATTTGCAGCTAAAATCATTAAAGGTAGCTTATTTTATTAAACATTGGAATATTTATATAATAATTTTATTGTTATTTGTATTATTACTATATATAATCACGTCATAAATAACTATTCATTAGTTTAGTGAAATCCTGTTTTTAAATCACTAAATAAAATTAAGAACTTCATAAATGCGTTACGCTTTTTATGTCTTAGAATTGAATTCAATAACACCTCTACAGTAGACTTTAGAATATAAAGAATATTAGACTAATACCTCCGTTTTGGAATAATATCGATTTATCTTGCTTAAATTTGTGGTACGAGCATTTGTATGTAAGTTTGTAATAATGTTTAATAACTATCTAAAAACATTCATCTTAAGGTAAATACTAAAACACAAAACATTTCCCCTTAAGATGCTGAGAGGGCGCTGAAATTTAAGACAAGACAAAGAGCATTTTTAAGTTAAATTTAATATTTAATAATATGCAATAATATATGTGTTAACGCAGAAAATGCGTTTGAAGGAGTCGTGGCGAGGTCGTTCAAGAAATAAATGAGAGAATTTGATTTAGTAATAGAGAGTTCTTTCTAACAAGGTTCTGGAAATTAACGATAATCTAGACCATAATATCTTCTTAAAGACAGACGTTAAGCAGTAGAGTTAATAAAGAGCTTAATAGATGAGAGAAGAGTAATAGAGTATGGATATGAATTTAGGATACTAGCACGGAGGACTATTCCCCTCTCTAGGCACATCAATATTGATCACGTATCCTTTCGTTATCTTAGGCATTGCGAGAGCGGTCTTTAACAAAAGATAAGTTAGCTATTATACCATTTAGTATTCATAGCAATTTAGAAAGATCAACTTTTAGGGACAAGCCCATGACAAACTTAATAATTCGGCTATTACTGGGCCTTTTTTGAAATTGCATTTCAATGAAACACATTATATATCCATCAATTGTGAACTTGTTCTACGAAAGAAACGGTTTACATACCATCCGGAACACCTCACATCAGGTGGATATTAAGTATCTCTCTATCACCTTGACGTCCCAGTACGACATGCAGATCGTACATTAGACTCTTAAATTTTCTTTTGCTGCACGTGACTTTTGGCGGTAACAGATAAGCCTGGTTCTGGTTATTTTAAAGGAGTTGCATAATATGTACACCCGTTGCATCAAATTCCTAACGAAGGCGTGACATAGATTCATGAACAGGAATAACACTGGTTGCTCTATCTCTTATATTTTCACTTTTCATACAACTGGGAAATTTCTCAGATTCCTTAGTATCAGAGTATCTGGACGTAATATTTTGTTTCGTCATGATAATCATCATAAAGAACGCAGAAGTCCGCTCGTTCAAGCCATTCTCGATCTAATTAAAGGTAATTTCGAACGAGATTTTCTTACATTTTACAAATATCCGTGGCTTAAGCGATATTTGTAGCTCAAATTTTGGACCTAATTTATTTTTTGTTTCACTCAACCTTCAGAACCGGTTTCTATGAATTATATGAATGTGGATTAACTGTTATGCAAAATTTGATACGGGAATCATAAGACAAATCAGAATTTCAGATTTGAACATTCTATAATAAATGGATCCAACAATGTTAGTTTTGAAAATTAAGTGCCCGTAAAACCATGTAAAGCCGAGTTGTATTACATTGTTATTATGCCGTTGATAGCACATTACTAAGCTCAAAAGGCGGTACATTTTGAAAAGAAAATTTCTGGCGCGAATTAAAACTTAACCTACTAACCACCTCGTGTTTTTTCGTCTTACACCAACATACTAGCACAAACCAATTTGGTTTTATACAAACTAATCTATTCGACACACTTATTTAACGTCAAAATTTATGGAAACCCTACCTCCAACATTTATTGGTATACTCTCTTCTTCTCTTTTCTCTCTATCATTCTCTTGGAAAATTGCACTGCTCAATGACATAGCACCACATCTACATTTATCAAATTCGTGCCTTACGAGAAATCACTACCGGTTTTTAAAAAACTAATTTTAAATTAACCCAATATTTCAAATGTTGAAAATTTAGGAAAAATCGTATTTAAGAGTTCTTTAAAATTTGTATTGAAAATTTAAGAAAAAGCGTAATTTTAGAAGTCCAAATCATAATTTTTCGTTTTTTGTCAGCTCCTTCTTGCTTGTTCACTAAAACAGGTATTCTCACAACTAATTGAATCCATTTGCGCTAGTAAGTAACCAGAATATTTGGGATAATTTCCATTATTTTAGGTTTCCAATTTAAGACCTACAAAACAATTAAAAATTGTCTTCCTATCTCTTTCGTCCTCGACTTTCTCTCTCTCCTTCTGCACTTCTATTTATGTGAATTGCATTTTCCATGAACCCTTACCATTCTTCTCTTTTTCAAATGCCCTGAAAATGCCGTTAGACACCCCTTGGTAGCATATTTTAAGATTAACCCAAATAATTTCAAATGTTTGAAAATTTATGATTTTGAAATTAGTAAATTTGAGATCATCAATATTTAAGGACCAATATAAGCAGTAATTATTCTTAAAAGGTTAATTTTTTTTTTAAGTTTAACCAAAGGTTTTTAAAACTTTATATCTTAGGTATGAACTTTCGTTTATATAAAAACCAAATATTGAAATTTCACATTAAAAAACGTCCAATTAAGACACTAACAATTAATAATTCCTTTTTCTGCCTTTCTCGTGAATTGCACTTTTCCAAGTGAACACTTTCTTTGTTTTTTTCAATATGCTCGGGAGTATAATTTACTCCCCTTAGTTAAAACTCACACTTTTAAGACTCTTAACAAATAATTTAAATGTTGAAATCTAGGAAAATACCATCGTACTTTTAAGAGTTTCTATGAGCTGGTTGGTAGTGTGAGAAGTTGCGAGAAAGCGTAATTTTAGGGGATAAGTTAAATTTTTGTTTGACTTTATATGGCTTTACGTTTTCCACCAAACCTAATGGAAATTGTCGGTCAAGTAAACCTTACAAGTTTTATATTAAATTTTATCAGTAAAAAACGTGATTTTTAGTAACACCTATAACACTACTTAGTTTCAAATTACCGCCTTAATTCTCCTCTCTCTCGTGATTTTGAGTAAATATGCTAGTTTCAAATGGGCGCTAATCATTTCTTATTTTTCCTAAAAATTCGTCTTTGGGATAAAATTAAATTTACCTGTTATAATAATTTCAATTTTAGGAATTAATTCCCAAATACATTTTCACAACTCGTTGAATTTCCCGCGAATCGTACTTTTAGAGTTCTAAATTTTTGTTATATTGTTGATACATTTAAAGAGATCAACTTGTTGGGTTATTTAAAGTATAAAATTTTTTATTAAAACAGCAATTATTCTCTACCTTAGTGCACATAATATATTGGTCATATCTATATACGAACACAATTTTTTAATCTTAATAAACGTTATTTGTATAAGACTCATCGCTACATACCTCTTTTGCTTTTGTCTGATAGATTGCGCAAAACTTTAAAGGAAACAATCAGCTATATACACTTGATTTATCTAAGGAGTTTTTCGGAAATTATTTGTAATTTTCCTGAAAAATTTCGGTTATGATCTTTTTTAACGGGATTTCCAGCATTGAAAAAAATATGTGTGTTTTCCAATTGAATGCATTTCAAAAGCAGAAAAGGGAATAAATAGTTTTAAGTGTCTTAATTGACGTCACTCTTTTTTTAAGAGAAATTTAATATTCTATTGCTCCTTATATACCAATAACTCACTTCTCATTAAGCGTGGTGAAAAAACCCCAGTGTCTTTATTGTCACACTTGTAAACGATAAGGTCTCTTTAATCCACCCTATCCTGACATTTCGCTTTTCCCTTCAAGTTTTGCTTCCTCACTTTCTTACATTCGAACTTTTTAAAGTACATTTTTCTGTCTCCGTTACTTTTTCAAGCAATTTGAAATTATTTGGGGTAAATCTTAAATGTGGTTTCATCTTTTTAACGGTTTTCAGCAATTTTTCTGGAATAACTAGAAATACTTGTCGCAATATCTCTGGAAACAACTTCAAAGAAGTGTTCTTGCTATATTCTTGTTTTGTGCCTAAATTGAGTTTTTTAAGGTATTTTCGATTAATAATAATTATTATTGATTTTTTTATTGTAAATATATTTTTTCATATTCTCAATAGTGAAAAAACAAGTGTTATAGTGATAATAAATTTCATACTTCTAAACATACGTCCTCTTTCGACGTTAACTTTTTGAGAATTTTTTGAACTCTTATAAAATTTACGATTTCTTCTCTATAATTTTTCACAACCATTGGACAATTATATTTTGGGTAATTATTAAAATGTTTAGTTTTTTAATGGATTCCAGTGTGCTAGGCATTATCTCTTAGCAAATTGCTTTGTATGAAAATAGCATTATTGATGAGAATTATGTGAAAAACCAGGAATATTTAATAATAAGTATTTTATTTAGTACTTTAATATTTGTACCCTATGAGATTAGCAATAGGATATTAAGTTTTGTTTTAATGATAGTCAAAATGTTTATAACACCATAGTTGATTGAATCCCTGTTTTTAATAGAAAATTTATACTAAGCTATCTAGCCTGTAAGCGCACTCTTTTCCTAAATATACAAACCCACAATTCTCCTGATAAATTAATAAAATTATTATTTTGTACATTAGAAAAATCCCTTATGTTTCTTTTTATGCAAAAATGTCAAATTCTTAGCATACCTCTGCGTAAATTTTTTTTTATGAAAATTCACTTGGCATATTTATTTTATTTCAATTTTTATTTTTATTGTTATTGTATAAGTGTTCAATTATTGTTTATATATTTTTTTGCAGGACTTTAGGAAAAGATAGACATTTTGACCCAAACTTTTACTCTGTTTGAAACTTGCATGTTTTTCTATTCCTCAATTTTCATCATTTTTTAAATTATATGTTCGATATATTCCATAATATATTATAAATAATTGAATATATATATAGTATATATATATATATATATATATATATATATATATATAATATATATATATATACTACGTTACTACAAAGAGGCTATATTATATAAATAATATTACAAATACAAGGGGTAACCGTCCATTCTGATTTACCTAGGGCCTCACGCGATATCTGGATCCGTGCCCTGCATGCCGTATATATATTATATATATATTATTTATATATATTATATTATATAATATATATATATAATATATATATATATATATAATATATATATTATAGGTATATATATATATTTATATAATATATAATATATATAATATAGGCCTAGGAATCAACTCCCAAACCTATCAATTGATTAATGAACTTGCATTCATTAATTGGGGAATTAATTAAATCAGTTACTTTCAACTTCATTTTTATTATTATGAGAGTGAGATATATGGACAAAGTATGATTTTATTCAATACATATAAGAATAGTATTATGGGCCAAATCAACGTTAGCAATAGAATAAAAATACCACAAGACTAACAAAATAGATAATGGCAACTAATTTCCCTATCCTAAATAGCCTTCCCGGCGTTTGGTTTGATCTTGCAACTTTCTTAGGGCATCCCATCCTCACGCTATGAGGCTGTCCACAATACTCTCGAGTGTGATTTGGTGGCGTCCCTTCAGGACCCAAGCACCAATCACAACCCTTGTTTGGCAACTGCTTTCCCCTTTGGGGCTGGTTCTAGAAGGCGCCAACAATTGCGTCTAAACAATGTCACATTTCGTAAGATGAACGCTGCCGTTTCATTGACCTTAAAAGTGCATCATTCCATGAAGACTTTGCAAATAGGCCTCGTTACAGAAGTTGGCATACACGCCTAAGACAATGCCAAATGCTATTGTCTCACAAGATTCCCTATCGTAATTTTCCACCTTAATAATTGGTGCCTCGAGTGCAAAAAGGAAATTCTCTGTTTTCGGAAATAAGGGGTGAGGCCCCTAGTTCCGACTTCACAGAGATACTTCTTCCCACCCCTCCCTTCGATTGATTTACATGAAAATGGAAAAGTGGGGAAAAGTGGGGAAAAAAAGAAGCAAGGTTGAATGTACTAAAAGCCGGGAAAGGATAAAGAACTTACAATATGGACATTTTTAATACCTTTTACCAAATGATTTTTAGCGTAAACTCGGTACTAATTACCTATAGTTTTCACGTCTTTTAACGATCCTTATTCCTTATTTTTTCCCTCAAAGGATGAAGTTTATTTTACCTTCAGTTCCTCCTTTATTTTCTCCCAGCACTTCTTTTATTGCGTGTTTTCTTGCGGTTTGGAGGAATCAGACAGAACGAGGTTGGTAGAATAAATAATTTTGACATTTCTTGATTTTCAGAAGCTAGCCACCCGCTTGGTCCTCCCTTTATGATATGAGCGATTACTGTTTGTTATTTTGATTTTGACGACTTTATATAAGGATCCATGGAATTCTCTTTGGTGAGAGTTTTACGCAATAGTTGTACTGTTAACCTCCTTTACAGTAAGATATTATTTTGCATCTTTTAAGTTTTCGGGGAACGAACACAACTTCTGTTTCGTAAAAGTTAGTCCTCTGGGATAAGCGGTTTGGCCAAGTGAGTCCCGCCAAGTTTTTCAATATAATTATCATAGGATTTTGGTCCGTCTGGAACAGAGGGGTTCTAGCAAGCACGTCAGGAATGTTTTTATATCTTGTATATCTTGCCCGTACTCAATTTAGCTGGGACAGATGCCCGATTCTGAGATAGGAGCGAGCCGGAGTGCGAACAAGAAACGAAATGGTAAAAACTCGTCTAAATAACCACCCTTGACTTCTCATGCCTGGTTATTCAAGAGCTAGCATGGTTCTTAAACTGGTTAGAATCATCTTATTGGGTTACTTCTGCCTTGCTGTTACTAAAAGGCGAGTAGCTAGCGGTCCTGGATGCACATCAACAGCTTCACAACAACACTTACACGAAGATATGATGTAAAATTCCCTCCTTTGTCTGTGATGAGGTTGGCTTGGGAACTCCAGCAATGCTGAATTTAGCTGGTTAATACTCAAATGGGTTTTAAGCGAACAGTTCTCCTTGGGTGGGAATGTCTTTTCAAAGGGAAAGCCCGACAACATAAATGATGAGAAGTACCCGGGTCCGATGAAAGTCAATAGGTACTTATATCCTCGGCAGACAGGTAATTTTAGAAAAAAAATGTCCGCGTTTAAAGGCACTGAAACCCTTGTTAAGGAAACACTTTCTTTGGTTTACTTTCCCCGTAAATAGGGTTTATGCTGCGTCCGACTTTTCCTATTTTGACATTGAGGACAACTCCTTACAAGGGCCTTCAAGCCTACTCCTTATGCCAAATGCTCCTGAAATCCGAAGTCCCGGCCTTTTAGAGCGGTGAGACCGAGAAATAACCTTCCAGGGTGTCCCATGGAGATGTGTCATACCGAATAATATATCACATCTATTTGCTTTAATCTGGAAGAATGATTCTGGCATAATTTAAGGACGTATCCACGTAGAGGGAGATTTCATTTTTTTTGAACCAGAATGGTTGGTTGTTTCTTTATGACTAAAGAGCTTTTTTCTTTATTTTAAAGTAATGAATTTTATGTATTCGTCTTCTGATTGGGTCTTTACTAATATATCAGCGTAATAATTATCTTTTCCTGAAGCGGCTTTATTATTCTAGATGAGGCTTCATTACAAGCGCTGAATTAAGTTTTATTCGAGGTATTTTTCAAGTAAAAATATTCATTTATTTCATACTAAACTTCTTTGGTGGTGAATTTTCCATTATTTTAAGTAAATTCTTTTCTTTTTCCATTTTTGTATTCTCTCTGTCATGTCCCCAACCCTTTTTTTGGGCTTAAAATCTCCCTTTTTTTTCTCATGAGAAAATATTTCTTCGGAAAATTTTTCTTTTGTTTATCAAATTTTGGTTTTATATTAGCCTATCTTGTTAATCCTTTCTAGGAATGCCGACCGCGGCACGTGTGTGGTTTTGTTTTAATTGCCTATGATATCCGAGTCTTGAAGTGTTGGGTGAAAATTTCTTCATATTATCGCAGGTTGTAAAAAATTAATTTCGAAATGTACTCCACGTGGAGTTGGGAAGCTTTTTTCTCTCTGATTGGCCCCAGTTGCTGATGGGAGGACCAATCACAACGTTCGTATGAAGAAGGTGTGATTTTCAGCTTCGTTACTTCGTCAGGAGCTTCAGTTTCTTTCGTCATTTTTATCAACATTATCGATCTTGTTTATTAAACAAATATTCTTTTTCGTTATTTTCTTTTTCGTTATTAAAATTTGGAAAAAAACTTTTATAACTGCTTTAAATAAAATTTAAAAACTTCGGATTTTCTCGAACAATTAAATGTTTTTTGTCAATCAATTTTGGTTCTTTTATATTTGTTTATAAGCTCTCTGCATTTGGTTTCCCTATATTTAATATTCTTATTTGTGAGGAGATATCCGTACTTCTTGAAGACCTTCGTCAGGCAAGACTAACAGGGTGATTTTGCCTTCGTCATAATTTCTTTGCTGTAGGAAGAGAGAACTGAAACATATAAAATGCATCTGGTTGGTCCGTCTTTGGGCGCAGTAGTGGATAATATAACTGCTGCTGCAGAGATACATTTGTGGTATGTATGATAATTTTGTAAGTAGAAGGGAGGTGCCTGGATAGGCAAGCACAGAAGCCTAAATTTTTCCAAAAAACAGCCTTTTTAGATATTTCGAAGGCTTTATCTGCTATTGAATTCCAACAGAACGCGAGGCGGTTCCGAGTAAGGGGTTTACCTTTTAAAAACTGTATTTAGGGCGCGCAGCGTGTTTATATTCAGCGAATAACGGAAACGCTTTGCTGCGGTAAAAAGCCTTACCCTGCCCAGGAAAACTTCTAATTTCCTTGAATAGGTCCTGGGCTTTGGGGGTGTGTCCTAAAATGTCCCTCATTTTTTTCATGATTAGGTCCTGATACCGTTTTCGGGTTTATAGTATATCCTAAGTAATCAATCTCTTTTTTGGCAACTTGGCATTTGGCGGGATTTAAACTGATATGAAGTAGTGATTGCAGGTAACATCCCGCCATCCGCTCCCGCAATCCGCGGAGGCAGATGCCGCACATTATTAAAGGATCCCGCTTTCCGCATTCCGCATCCGCGCTTTTGCCCTGCGGAGATGTTGCGCGATGTTTATTGTCGAGAATTTGATAAAGAATTTTAATACATAAAGTTAAATTACTTAAGATGAATCTGAAAAAATAAAATAAAAATGTAAAATGAGTTGAAGGCAATTCAAAAACGGCTTGATATTCCATATCTTAATGTTATCAAAAGCACATTCCAACTCACTGGAATAGAGGTACAACTTTTGATATATGATTAAGAAGTATTGCTGCCAGAACTTTCTTGGCTTCGTAAGCCAGTTCAATATTCCAAAATTTAACAATCCTTATTAAATTTGGAAAAATGACATCAATATTCACAACCATGCAGGTTAAGGTCAATTGAACACGCACTTGAAGAAATCTAACGAAAAAATCAGTGACTTCTACAGCTTCTGTTCTTAATGTAAGTACCATTAACTCACGCTAAGTGAAGCATTTTGAAACGTATTTTCACAAATGAAAAATGATGACGGTTTAAAAAAAAAAGAATTGAAGATATGTAATATTAAACAGAGGTAGAAAAAAACGACTTGGGTTCTGTGGATAATATAGATACCCATAGAGCTAACTACTATGATTCCCCGTAATAAAATAGCAAATTTTTTTTTGTAAACGATATTAAAAAACAAATTTAATAAATAAAAATTCAGAAAGCTGTTTCCCAACATATGGATTGTTTTTTAGTACATCCTTATCAGTTTCACTTTTTGCTTTCAGGGAATCCGTGGTTTGCTTTACTTGTAGAAGGTGGTTGTTTTTCCTGTAATGATTCTTTATTTTTCCTTTTATTGTGTTGCAATGGGTGAATAGCTGAATTAAATCAATCACGAAACAGCTGTTATTCCGGATTTTGTAAGTTTTTCAAATCCTGCTATCGAACACAAAGTAAGCGACTTAATTTGTTTACCTTAAATAATACGTTACAAATAAAAAAAATTTGCCTTAAAAATACGGGAAAAATCCTAGTAAGTTGCACAGGACCATCCCTTATTAGAAAAGGATCATTAGGAATTATCACACAGAAACTAAAAAGAGCGAGTTTCTTATCTAGACCTACCTCCAGTCTCTCAAATACATTCATTTTATATTCAAGTCGTCCTTCAAGTATCATTTTACAGTTTTCAAATTTGAAAAATAGTTCAACATGCTTCCTTAAGGCGGTTGGTCAAATTTAATAGCTATTAGTTCACTGGAAGTAAGAAGGACAGAAGCATGAGAGAAGAGTTCTACTACTGGCGAGTTTTCAGTAATGAGATGTAGTTTCGAGTAAAAGGTTGTCGAAATATAGGACTATAGATGGACAAGAGTGTCAGCTATCAGCATTATTATCCATTTTCCGACAAAAAGAATATTAGTTGCAATAGTTGGTTAAAAATGTTATAGGGATTATGTAGATAGAACGGAGCCTTACTCGAAGACAGAGAACAGTTCTTTGAGCTCATAGCTTCAAATTACCACCATGACTTCTTAAGTATTACTAGTCACACTTTGCATGGTAGTCTCATAGGCTTGCGAGGCTTATGGTATAGGATTAGAAAGTTTAGAGCCGCGTGTTTCGAGAGATTGAGCCATTGCTTAACACTCTTTACATTTTTATTTTAATTTTTCAGATTCCATCCTAGTACTTTATTATAAACATTCTTTAAATCATCTCGAATCAAATCCGGGCGCACTCCGCAGGGCAAAGCGCGGATGCGGATGCGGATGCGGATCTTAATATGTGCGTATGCTCCGCGGATGCGGATGCGGATGCGGATTGTTTACCCACACACACATGCTCACTACCCACACTAGCTTTGAAGTAAATACTTTGCTAGCCGAAATGCAATCTGCCACGAAATGCACGAGTATCAGAGGATCATATAATTATAAGTATTAGATCCTACATCCCGAATATGATACGGAAGAAACTATAAATAAATAATGAAAATATAATATGGGAGGTTATTATTAGATTATTCTCCAATAAGAGATCAGTGATATACATAACAGAGTTAGCTCACTGTATATGAGGAGACATTGTCCGGTAACAGGCCCAGTAGTGATGAACTGTAAACATTACCCACCCGCACTTAGTGCACAAGGGGATAAGATACACTGGCTATGATTGCCTCGATAGTAACTATGGAGAAACCTATCACACTACTATGAATAACTGTACACATAGGCTTACACACTGACGACCATACCAGTGACTGGATTGACCAATACGCCTAGTTGCCTCTCGCATTCATACGCTTGGAGGGGTGATAAGTTGGCTTTTCTGTTTATGCACTCTATATCACGGCACAGCAACTGCTCACTTAACATCTATAGTTTTCACATCCACACACCCACAACTATATGTATTACATAGGCAGAGCACACAGATTCACTTAAATGCATAGGTAAACTTTCAACTTGGCGGCCCTGGCGCACGACGCCACAGGTTATGCTTTCTATTAGAGGTTCAGTTCCTCTCTCGTCTACATGACAAGGAAGTTATGAGAGCATATAGAGTTACTGATGAGCAGAATATCCTGTCCTGAGAGAGAGGAACGCTTAGGCATATAACTCCTACATCATAAAATTAGATGAATATTATATAGAAACCAATGCAGAGAGCTTATAAAACAAAAAATAAGAGAAAACACAGGAACAAAATGACGATACACTACAGCTCAGTAAAATGTTCGAGAGAAGAAATCCCCGACACTATGATAGAATTTAATTGCTCATTTTACTTCTTCACGGACATCTGAATGATCTCTGCCTTCAATGTCATCAACCTTTCCTGATCTTTTGACATTTGCAATAATTAGTCGTTAGACGCTGTGAATCATTACCAACGCTCATTTATTCTCAAATCGAATAACGCCTGTGCACTATGGTAATAACCCACTCCATCAAAGCGAGTAACTGGCCATATTTCAATGAGTAAAACGAGCTCCCCGATCGAAAACTGCCGATTCGATGGGAAAGAGGTTGAGGTGAGGGTTAGCTATTTCCCAGATGATTTTATCATAATAGGCGACGTATTTAGGCGATCCCGGTTCCTCCGGCACTGGCGTGTGTTAATCCAATCTCCACTTAGGATCGGTTATTCATTCCAGGACCATTAAGTGGCCGACACTAAAAACTCCAGATTTATAGTGACCCAGGTTAATTATTACGAAGGATATCATGTTCGACATGTTCTAATTCAGCATATGATCTCATGTGCTGTACAATATAGCTAACTATAGGCAGCGCTCAATACTGTATATAATACCTACTCTGATATCCTACCTCAGGTATTGCCTACGTATCTATTCATTAGGTGACTTGTCACAGCTGATGCGTTCTACTTGAATACGTAGCATATAGTAACTGTCAGTGAGGTAGTATGCCATATTCGCCGCGTCAATTATTACATTCCGCACGCTCTTTCGTCCGCAATCACTTACTGGTTCCCTACTACCTGCTCTATACTACTAGTATGGACCGTTCTTACCATACTGCCGCTCCTCTTTTATACCACGAATATAAAGCAGATGATAATTATCGGCTGAATACCATCTCCATGGACATACTATATGGGTATTTCAT
This sequence comes from Trachelipus rathkii, assembly GCA_015478945.1. Lineage (NCBI taxonomy): Eukaryota > Metazoa > Arthropoda > Malacostraca > Isopoda > Trachelipodidae > Trachelipus > Trachelipus rathkii. The sequence goes on along the minus strand of JABUQX010004341.1, from coordinate 29,138 downwards.
CGGTTTGTACTCCCCTAGCTCTATAAACCGTACATCGTTTCCAGTTGAGACAAGGCCATACAAAAGAGAGTGAAAGGCCTTGTAAAGGAAGTTCGAGAGGCTCATCTCCAAATGTCAAACGCTATGGACACCGACGTCGGACGCGCAGCATAAACCCTACTTGTACACTGAAATTTAAAGAGATCTTTTATACAACATACGCGCTTCACTAAGCCTTAACGCGCAGCACACTTTGACAATAATTACCTGTCTGCCGAGGAATATAAGTATATTGAACTTTCCATCCGACCGGTACTCTCATCCGACTGATGTAGGGCTTTTCCCTTTGAACAGACTCCCGGACTTGTCGGGTTTAACATGGATTCCAGCTATTCCAGCATTGTGGAGTTCCCAGCAACCTCATCACAGACAGAGCTATATGAAATTCTAGAAGACATTCCACTTTATAAATGATCATAGGCTAGGGTGTGGTACAATCACGCTGATATAGTGTAAGTAAGGGCCTATTTAATCTCTAAACACCCCTTAAGCTTACAGCGACTCTTAGTTCATCCACAAGGCAGAGCGAAATATATATATGCTGGCTATAAATGATGAATTCCTATCAGTTTACAGTGATCCATCTGCTGATGCATGTAGAAATCAGGAATGCATGCATGGAGCGTAAATGGGTGGTTAGACCGTTTTTATTACCATTCGCGGTCCTATGGTGATTCGTCATCTCGGCCTTTTCTTCTGGGATGGTTGGTCCTCGTAATGATTTCTGACGTGTGTCAAGGTGTAAGGCCTAATAGAATATAATAAAGAGCGCCAGAAGATCGCTACGTAAACCCGGCTTGCTAAACAACCCCTCTGGCCCAGAACGGACCAAATCCCTATGATAAAATTATAAGTTGACTGGCGGGCTCATTGGGGAATGGCTCCATGTGGCCAATGTAAGCCGGAGAGCGGATCACCCCAGAGGGATAGATTTTGATCGAGATGGATAGTCGAAAGAATGTGTTACGTTTCCGAAATCTTGCTAGAGATCTGGAGAGGAGACTATAATGTGTCACTCACGGTCAAATATGGGAGTTTAAAGTACAACATTGGTCTCTCCACCAAGTTCCATGGACTCACCATAAGAAATGGTCGCTCTAGACAGATTATATAACAGTACCCAGGTCCTTAGTGTTAGCACAATATCATAAAACGAGGAGACAAGGGTGGCTTATCACTTGACACACTACCACACGCACACACACACACACTCAGTGTTTTGATAATAACATCCTGAAGCGCTTTCGCGGAGGTTTGTCCCCGCTATGAAGTATTCCACCCCTTCAGCCGCATAACTTGGTCAAGGTTCAAAGATTCACAGAATAAAAATAGCGAGAGGTGGAGAAATGAATAATGTGAGGACTATCTGAGGACTAAATAAAACTGTCTTATCCGAGGAAAATGTATACGTAGTAATACATCGACAATACACACTATGCGATTGAGGAAATTAATGCACACGCGGAGAAGTTGTTGACCTAGAGTCGGTCAGTTATGGTCAAATGGGGTAATTACCACTCAGATTTGAGCTTCTAGGGTTGTTTCTCCAAGTGCTTCTGCCCTCGCAGTGTCTTTTTTGTAATGCTCGAATCTGGTTCTATGTAGTTTACCAACCTTTTCCGGAACGGTTATCCCACCTTCTAACTTGGGGTTACACTGAGAGGTCGAGGAGAAAGCAGTGTGAGGAAAGTCCCTTGTATTATGTCTTCTGTGAACGTCTGTGATTGAGAAGTCATAGGGTGAGGCGCCTCAGTCTCTCCGCATTTAGCCGATATCTAAGTATGATCCTTTTTGAGAGTACTCCATCTTCACGAGGTCAGCCGGAAGTTAATATAAAAAGAGGTGACGGAGAGCCTAGGGCTGAATTCCTGACACGGTTGATGCTTGGTTCTTGGTGTAATGCCTGCTAAGCGGCTATTGGCAAGTCCTCATGCGCCCAGGAGTGAAATCTTTCAAATATTCAATGCGTGGTTAGTCATTCATACTATACATATGGTACCATTGTTTAAGAGACGCAAATGTGCGTGCTATTGGCTCTGCTCGATTGCCTTCACAAGAGGATATATGCAGTGCGCACATATAACAAGGGTTTGTGGGAGTTTGGTGGCTTGGGTCCTGAAAGGAGCACGCTGCCAATACCAATCACACTCGAGAGTATTGTGGACAGCCTCATAGCGTGTTGAGGTGTATGAGAAAGGTTGCAAGATCAATCAAACGGCCGGACAGGCTATTGTAGGGAAATTCAGTGCCATATCTTATTTGTTAGTCTGTGTATTTTATTCTAGTGCTAACGTTGATCTGTGCCCATTAAGGCACTTTCACATTATTTTATTGGTTTGATAAAAATCAAAAATCATGCCAAAGATTTTTAATATTCATAATAATAAGAGAGCAGCATGAAACCACGTTGAGGACGTAGACTATTATTATTTCCCCAATTAATGATGCAAGTTCATTATAATAGAATTGAGTTAGTTGGAGTGACTTCAGCCTATATATATTTATATATATATATATATATATATATATATATATATATATATATATATATATATATATATATATATATATATATATATATATATATATATAAAATATATATTATAAATAATAGTACGCATGCAGGGGCCAGGATCGATATCGCGGGGACCTAGTAAAATCAGAATGAGTTACCCCTTGTACTTTGTATATATAATATATATAATATATTATTATATATATAATATATTATTATATATATATATATATTATATATATATATATATTATATTATATATATATATATATATATATATATATATATTGAAGCCTATCGGTTGAAGGTACTAGAAGGATAAGATAAACAACAAAATCAAACAGAGTCAAATTTGGTCAAAATGTCTAAAGTCCTGCAAAAAAATATATAAACAATAATTGAACACTTATACAATAACAATAAAAATAAAAATTGAAATAAAATAAATATGCCAAGTGAATTTTCATAAAAAAAAATTTGCGCAGAGGTATGCTAAGAATTTGACATTTTTGCATAAAAAGAAACATAAGGGATTTTTCTAAATGTACAAAATATATTTATTAATTTTATCACATAAGATATATTATTCACTATTTTCACTATTCCATAAAATATATAAATAAATGTTCACTTTTTAATTTACAAAACTCACCCTGGCTTAATAGCCCTGAATAAAGAAATAACAATGCTGAGAAAACCACACTTTGAAAACATACAAAAAAATAATTCCAAAACTTGTAACGAAGCGAATGCACAAATCAAGAAAGTGGCACAGATGAATGGAGACGAAGCACTGAAGGCACTACAGGCTGGCTCGGAGAGTGGCAGTTGAGTGAGTCTCGATTCCCGCCCACTTCGTTAGCTATGCAGCGAGCGAAGACGGTAAGCGATTTCAGAAGATTTATGCAAAAATTTGGATAACAAAAAGGACTTTAAAGAAAAAGCGACATAAATACTCGGGAAAAGGCGGGACAATAGTATAAAAGCTAAAACAAGGCTGAGCGTAGCAAGCAACATTACCCCCGCCCCCCCCGCCAGGAACGGAGTGGTTAAGGAGTAAAACGAACAACTGGACGGAGAGGTCAACCAGAAAGGGACTTAGGATAAGGAAGGGCAGCACCAAGGGGAGGAAGGGTAGGTGGGGAAGTCGGCGAAGGTGGAGGGGAAAAACTGCGAGAAGGGAGGGCAAGCAGAGGAGCTGACGAAGGATCGGGAGGGACAGTAGGTTGCAGGGGAGAAGAGGAAGAAGAAGGAACCAGAGGAGTAGTGGGTGGCTGTTGTAAACGAAGAGGAGTAGGAAGGATGGGCGGAGGTTGTGAGGCAATATGAACTGTACTGTCGGGATCAGAATCCAAGAATGCGGGCTTGATCCTATCAATTGATACAGTTTCCACTTTAGAACCTTTCTGAAGGGAGAAAAACTTGCGATGTCGTTGAGGCACACGGAAAGAACCGTCGTATCGGGCTTGAAGAGGGCCGCGATGAGAATCATGACGAACCAAAACGTGTGTACAAGAATCGAGTTCAGAAGGAATGTAAGTTGCACGACGAGTCTGGCGAGGAAGAGAGGGCTTCCAAGAACCA
>JABUQX010004341.1:17500-22500 GCA_015478945.1 Trachelipus rathkii | reverse complement strand
CTGTTCCATCTGTTAAAGGCAAGACATCTCCTCGTATTCGATCGAAGGAAGAAAAATAGCAGTGATACGGGAAAGGGCGTCAGCAGGAATGTTCTTAGCACCTTTTACGTAGCGGATATCGGTTGTAAACTGAGCAATAAATTCAAGGTGGCGTGCCTCACGTGGGGACTGCTTAACTGTTGAAGCGGTGATAGCATAAGTTATGGGTTGACGATATGTGAGAATATGAAATTCTCGACCTTCGATGAAGTAGCGAAAATGTTTGATAGCCAAATAAATGACAAACAATTCCCTTCCAAATACACTGTACTTCACCTCGGCAGTTTGAAGCTTTTTGGAAAAGAATGCAATGGGACGCCATTCATCCTCCAAACACTGTTGCAAAACAGCACACACTGCGAGATCCGAGGCATCGGTGTGGATCCGGGTCGGAGCGTGGTGGAGGGAAAAACAAGGACAGAGAAAGCCAGAGCTTCTTTAATGGAAGTGAAAACTCTACGGGCCTCATCAGTCCAGTCGACTAAGATGGAGGTTGAAGATTCCTTTTTGGAATGCTTTAGGAGCGAGTTGAGAGGACAAAGAATGTCTGCTGCTAAAGGGATGAAACTATGATAAAAATTCACCATGCCCAAGAATCGACGAAATTGACGTTGCTTCTGGGGCAAGGGAAAAGAACGAATGGCGGAGACACGGTCGTCGAGGGGGCGGACACCCTCGGAAGAAATAGTATGGCCAAGGAAGGTGAACATACACCTAAGGGTGTTCATGCGTATGCCGTATTCAACTAACTTTGTGAAGACTTGGCGCAAATGTTAGAGGTTCTCATCTGGGGAAGAGCTGGCGGTGAGCAGATCATCAGTGTATGCAAAAACAAAGGGCGATCCTCGGAGGATTGAGTCAACGAAACGCTGGAAGGATTGTGTAGCGTTCCGGAGGCCGAAAGGAGTGCCAAGAAATTCGAAAAGGCCGAAAGGAGTTATGACAGCAGTTTTGTGAACGTCGGCTGGGTTGATGGGGATCTGGTAAAATGCTTTGACCAAATCAATTTTAGAGAAGATGGTGCATCCTGATAGATTGGCAGTATAATCCTGAGGGTGAGGAATATTATATCTATCAGGACGTGTTATAGCATTGAAACTTCTATAATCGCCGGTGGGACGATAATCACCGTTGGGTTTGAGAACGAGATGAAGAGGAGAAGCAAAATAGGAATTGTAGTGATGAATGATGCCTTGTTGAAAGAGAGCGTTGAATTCAAGTTTGGCAGCTTGGAGTTTGTCTGGAGCGAGACGTCGTACGCGTGCAAAAGGGGGTCTGCCTGACTTCTCGATGTGAAACGACATTATGTTTGATTTCCGAAAAAGTAGAGATGGAAGAGACAAGATCAAAGAATTCAAAATGAAGAAGAGACCTGAAAGGGTTATTACCAGAAGGGAAATGGATACCACTGATTGAAGAAGCAGCACGGATGCATGAAGAAAAGAATTGGGTTTCAAAATTAATTTATCTGTTATTGTTCAAATCAACTAAGATGTTGTAGTGAGAAAGGAAAGCGGTACCGATAATAGGGAGGGTAACGTCTGCGATGGCAAAGTCCCAAAAGAAATCACGACAGAAAGAAAGAGTAAGATGGAGTCACTTAGAGCCGTAGGTGTGGATGATGGAACCGCTAGCGGCTTGCAGAGCACTGAGAGGTTCTGAAGCACGGTTGTTCTTCAAGAAGGAACGAGGAAGAACGCTGTACGAGCTTCCGGTGTCGATAAGAAAAGATAAGTCGGTGTTATGATCACGAATGGAGAGTAGATTGGACGCAGGGTTAGCTATGCTATGAGATTTTATGGCGTGGCATCCGGGTTTAAATTAAAAGCGCAGTGTTTAAGACAGTTACGAGTTTGATCGTCCCAACGCTGGTGGTTGACACATATTCCTTGGGCTAGGAGCAAGAGGATCAGAAGACGGTTGAGCAGTAGAGGCAGAAGAAGGTTGAGCTATGGGGCGAGAAGGAGAATGCGACTGGTTAAAGGTTTGGCGAGAAGGGTTGGGAAGCTTATGATAAAAGCGGCGGGGTTGGTTGAAGAAGCGAGGACGGTGAGCAAAAGAATCAGAACTATTTACTGAGGATGCATTGTATGAGCCAGGTTGGGTGTGAGATTTTAGGGTTCGAATCCTGGCTTGCATATCGAGAATGGTTTGTTCAAGAAACTTTATGCGGGACTCTAATAATGCGTAGTTTGAGGAGGCAGGTTGAAATGCATTAACCAGGCCTTGGGCATACGTACTAGCGGAGAGCATAGACTCCTGACCTAGCGACAAGGCTGGAATGACTGATTCGGCAAGGGGTATGTTCTGCGTCGCAAGAGAGTTTGCCTTAAGTATCCTATCTGCATACGCAGCTAACTCTTGTAAAGAACAAGAAGGGTTCACAGTAGCCTGGTGATATTGAAGGTTAGGCGGTAATTTTAGAGTAAATAACTGGCGTACTATATGAATGCATGGTCCGACAGGTGGACCGTCAAGCAGGGCTACCATGTAGTTCAATAAAATAGATAGAAGTCTATCACCTAAGACTTCGTTTCGAAGTAATTTTCGTATTTTATCAGAGTCTGATTCTCCTAATCTATCTAATAGAATTGTTTTCAACTCGGAATTAGGCTGGTTGGTTATATTCAACTTAGGCAACACGTCTCTCAGACGCTGCAACACCTTTGTTGGTAAAATCTTCAAAAGGACGCGAAAACGGTCGCCCTCGGACTTTGATTCCAATTGTAGCTCCAGTAAAATGAAAGAGACCAATGTCCTCGTTGAATAATTTTCCATTATACTGAGGAGCGGTGGTCGGAGCTGGAGTTGTATTTTTATTATCCATATTGTCATCAGTAGGCGGCATATTGAGAAAATATATGTGCAGTAAAAAACAATGATATAATAATTGGCCACACAGAGGGACACTGTGGGTAAAAAAATGGCACCTGCCTAGCTAGCTAAAAAAAAAAATTAAATTAAAATATACTTTAAATTAAAAGGATCTTAAATCTAAAAAACAATGGCCATATTGAACAACTAAGGTTATCTCTTTACATGGAGAATAAATTCCATTTTTTTATGTAGGCACGACGAAAGGCATGCTTGTAGGCCCTAGCAACGAGTTCTGCAGCAGGAAGGCCTCTTGAAGGCCACAGGAGGAAAAGGACGGCTGGGTGGAGATGATGAACGAGGGTCACAAAATGAAGCCATTCGGTTGATGGTACTCGGTAGGCTTCAGTACGATGGAGGATGAGATAAACAACAAAATCAAACAAAGGTCTATTGATCAAAATGTCTAAAATCCTACAAAAAAATATAAACAATAATATAACACCTATACAATAACAATAAAAATAAAAATAAAATAAATATGCTAAGTGAATTTATATAAAAAAAAATTTTGCGCAAAGATGTTAAGAATTTGACATTTTTGCATAAAAAGAAACGTAAAAGTGATTTTACTAAATGTACAAAATATATTTATTAATTTTATCACATAAGATATATTATTCACTATTTTCACTATTCCATAAAATATATAAATAAATGTTTCACTTTTTAATTGATAAAACTCACCCTGGCTTAATAGCACTGAATAAAGAAATAACACGGCTGAGAAAACCACCCTTTAAAAAGATACAAAAAAATAATTCCAAAACTTGTAACGAAGCGAATGCACAAATCAAGAAAGTGGCACAGATGAATGGAGACGGAGCGCTGAAGACATGACAGGCCGGCTCAGAGGTGTGGCAGCTGAGTGAGTCTCGGTTCCCACTCACTTCGTTATTAATGCAGAGGGCTACAATGGAAAACGGTTTTTACTGACATGTAAATATTTGAGCAACAAAATTAATTTCTAAAAGAAAATAATAAGTATCTAGGAAAAGGCAAAGGCTGGATCGGCAAGCAACATTACCCCCCCCCCCTCCAAAAACGGAGTGGTTGCGTAGTAAAACGAACAACAGGACGGAGGGGTCGACCTGAACGAGAAGTAGGGTAAGAAGGAGAAGGAGGAGGAGGAGGAGAGGTAGGCGGAGAATTCGGCGATAGAGGAGAGGGAGATTTGCGATAAGGTAGGTTGGGCAAAGGAGCTGACGAAGGTGCGGAAGGAACAGAAGGTTGCCAAGCAGTGGAGGGTGGGTATCGTAAACGATGAGGAGCAGGAAGGGTGGGCGGATGTGGTGAAACAATGTCAACTGAATTCTCGGGATAGAATCCAGGAAGGCGGGCTTGATCCTATCAATTGATACATTTTCCACTTTGGAACCCTTTTGAAGAGAGAAAAACTTGCGATGTCGTTGAAGCACACGTAAGGGACCGTCGTATCGGCCTGAAGAGGACCGCGATTGAGAATGTGACGCAACCAAAACGTGAGGACCAAGATCGATGTTTCAGAAGGAATTTAAGTTGCACGATTGAGTCTGGCGAGGGGGGAGAAAAGTTGGGCTTTCCAAAGAAACAACCCAAAAAAACCGGGGGAAAGGGAACCTCAAAAGGGGAAAAAAGGAAAAAAAAAAAATGTTTTAATTTTTTGGGGGACGAAATCTGATGTAGTATGTGACGGAAGGATGAATTCACCGGGGATCCGGATGGAAGAACCGTAAACAAGTTCAGCGGATGAACACTGTAGGTACTCTTTAAACTAAGTCCAAATACCAAAGAGAACGAGGGGAAGAGTTTTGCGACCAATTTCAAATTCCCACGGGCCATCAAGGAAGACTTTAACTGGCGATGAAACCTTTCGATCATTCCTTGTAGTGTTGGCCGAGCACCGGATTTTTGCGCACCGCACCGCATCGCACCGGGAGGTCGTGCCACCAGCACCGCACCGCCCGCACCGCCAACCGCACCAACCGTCATCTTATTACACCACTGCCACCGGAACGCACTCACCATATCTTCCCATGCGCACCGCACCGCACCGCACCGCACCGCACCGCACCGGCCCACCGCACCGCACCGCAACGATATTATAA
>JABUQX010004341.1:0-7500 GCA_015478945.1 Trachelipus rathkii | reverse complement strand
TAATAATTTACCCTAAATTATATTATTGCTAAATTATTAATTTTCGCTCCTGGAGTCAACAGCTTATATAAATAGCCTATTATATATATATATATATATATATATATATATATATATATTATATATATATATATATTATTATATATATATAAAATAAATATATATATATATGATATATATATATATATATATATTATATATATATTCGAAGGGAATAATTTTTAGGCTCGGCTCCGGCTCCGGCTCCGGCTCCGACTCCGGCTCCGGCTCCGACTCCGGCTCAGCCTCTGGTTCCGATATATATCTACAGTGGGTTAGAGTTATCATATCGGGTTAAAATTTGGAGGGGTGTTAGATGGTAACGTAACCTCGTCGTAGACGAGATTACGTCCCCGTGGGCCCCACTAAGGGATCCCCACCCCCTAAAAAATTGACATGTTCGTAGAAAGCTGAAATTTGATGAGAGGATTCAGAGTTGAATTTCTAGAAAGAGTTGGATCGGAAAGCTGAGGAGATTGGCATCGGCACGGTGCTGGAGCTGAATGCGGTGCCGAGTTAATAAGCATTGTATAACAAACAATATTGGTTCCTTATATATGTTATCGATCCCGTAGATCTCGAATATGATGGTTATAAGTCCGTATAGGGTGTCTAGGACCCCCCACAGAGGGGGTCCCAACTGAAAAAAAAGCACAGAGTGCAAAACAAAGGCCGAAGGAGGAAGGAAGAAGGATGAAGGATGAATAAGGAAGGAAAGAGTGGAGAAGGAGTCTGACTCAGAGGAGTAGGAGTTGACAGCTGCACCGGTGTGTTCGATGCGGATTGGCAGTGCCGAGTTATTAAATATTTGTTAATGATACAATATTTGGTGTCTTTATATATGTTATTGAACCCCTAGATCTCGAATATGATGGTTTCAAAGTCGTAAAGGGTGTCTAGGAACCCCCAGTGTGGGGGGAGGGTACCCCCTTAGAAATGAACAGAATGCATAAGAGAAGTGGAGAAAGGAGTCGGATTCGGAGGCTGAGAAAGGAAAGAGTGGAGAAGGAGTCTGAGTAAGAAGAGCCGGAGTTGACATCTGCACCGGTGTTGGCTCCGGTGCTGGCACCGGTGCAGTGCTGAATTAATAAATAATCGTCTAGTCCCATATTAGTACCAAATATATGTTTATAAAGGGGGGCCCGGTAGGGGGGGAAAAACCTCGGGAAAAAATAGTAGTTTTTTTTTTTTGAGGGTTAAAGTTCTTAACTAAATAAATAAAATAATATGAATAAATAAATAAATAAATAAATAAATAAATAAATAAATAAATAAATAAATAAATAAATAAATAAAATAAATAAAATAAATAAAAATAAATAAATAAATAAATAATGCAATTAAAGTAAGTAAGGTAAATAAATAAATAAATAGAATAAATAAATAAATAAATAAATAAATAAATAAAAATGAAAAAAAAAAAAAAAAAAAATTAAAAAAAAAAATAAAAAAAAAAAAAAATTTATAAATTTTTTATTCTTTTTATTGTTTAAAAGTTTTAAAAAAATTAGAATTTTTACATCCCCAAAAAAGCAGTTAAAATCAGTAAATCAAGCACCCCTCCTTTCCCCTTCAACATATGGTTGATTTGAGTTTGATCTATTGATCTATGGAAATATTGATTCAAGTTAATTTTTCGAGTGTCATTTTAGATAAACATGATACATAGAAATAAGTTCTTTTTATACTGACCAATGAATATATGCTAATGCGACAAAGTTTTCACATCAATTAATGCTAACATGTCATAATCTGAACTAGAGAATATTAATTGTCATCGAAAAACCAATGACCCAAGCATGAATTAAAATGCTAACATTTAACAAAGTTCCATACCTAACACAGTGAGTAACTAACATTAGCTGGTCAGAATGTAACTACCACACTTGTTTCTTAACATATCCATGGATATTTTTACATTAACATAGTAATATTTAACAAAAATACTTTAACAAAATACTGATCAATTGAATATATGCTACGTAACAAAGTTTCCACATCAATTAAAGCAAAACATAGCATCAACTGAACTACGAATATAATGTACAACGACAAAAACCTAACATACCTTATGCATGAAAACTGTTAACATAACAAAGTTCCACACTTACAACAATAGTAAGTTAACTAACATAGCATACAAAAACGTAAGCTATTCACCACTTTCTCAAACATATCTCTAACATATCGTTGTAATTTACTATTAACATAGTAACAATTAACAAAAATTTATCAGAAAACCTATTCTTTTTCTACTGACCAACGAATATATTGCTAACGCGACAAAGTTTCACATCAATAATGCTAACATGTCATAATCTGAAAACTAAGAATATAATGTACAACGACAAACCCTAACACACCCTTAAGCACGAATAACTGCTAAACATTAACAAAGTTCAATACTTAAACAACCAGTAAAGTAACTAACATTGAGCGCCAGAACTAACCTACTTACACTTTTTTCTAACATATCATGGATATTTTTACATTAACATAGTAATATTGTAACAAAAATTTATCATAACCTAACTAATTATCATGCGTGATTCAGATGAATGTATGCTAACGTAACAAAGTTTTCACATCAATAAAAGCTAAAATATAATCTGAACTAAAGAATATAATGAACAATGACAAAACCTAACATACCTAACCTAAATTGATAGCCTAAACAATAAACAAAAGTTCCATACTAACAACAAATAAAGTATCTAACAATGCATACAGAACGAACAGGTGCGAAGTTGAGCGTAAATATCATTTGTAACAAATCAAGTATTGCGCTGCTGTTGTTGATTTACTTATTATATTTTATTTATTTTTTAATTTATTTCTTTAAAACTTTTTCGTTTTTAAAAACTTTTATTTATTTTTAATTTCATTTCTTTTTGAAAAACTTTTTGTTTTTAAAAAACTTTATTTATTTTTTATTTTTTTTTCTTTAAAACTTTTTTTGTTTTTAAAAAAAAAACTTATTTATATTTAATTTTATTTTTTTATGTTCATAACGTAAAAAAATTTACATTTTTACATAAACTAAAGCAAGTAAATCAATGAATCAGTAAACCAAGCCACCCAACCTTCTCGTCTACCCGTTCCCAACCCTGATCTATTGAGTATTGATCTATTGATCTATTGATCATATTTTATTTCAAGTCATATTTCGAGTACCAATTTTTGGATAAACATAGCATAAAAATATGTCTTTTTATACTAACCCTCGAATATATGTTAACATAACAAAGTTTTCACATCAATTAAAGCTAACATAAACATAAACCTGATTAAAGAATATAATGTACAACATCAAAACCTAACATACCTTAAACACGAATTAAACATTAACATTAACAAATACCATACTTAAAACAGAAAGCATAACTAACTTGCATACAACCGTACCCCTATTCGACCGCACTTTTCTGCAAACATCTCTAACATATCACTGTATTTTTACATTAAATCGTAGTAGCATTAACAAAAATTTTATTATAACCTAACCTAATTATCTTACTGACCAACGAATATATGTTGACGTAACAAGTTTTTCACATCAATAAAGCTAAACATATCATAGTCTAAGAATATAATGTACACCCCCAAACCTAACACATCTTAAACACGAATAAACAGTAACAATACAAAGTTTCATACTTAAACACAACAATAAAAAAACTAACATTTGCATACAGAACGTACCCTATTCACCCTTTTTTTCAAACATATCTCTAACATATCACTGTTATTTTTACATAACATCGGGAAACATTTAACAATAATTTACCATAACTTAACCCTAACTATCATACTGGCCAACGAATATATGCTGAGTAACAAAGTTTTCACATCCAATAAAGCTAACATATCATAGCCTGAACTAAGAATATAACGCACAATGACAAAACCCAACATACCTTACGCCTCGAATAAACTGCTAAAAATAACAAAGTTCCATACTTTAACAACAGTAAAGTAACTAACAAGCATACAGAACGAACAGGTACGAAGCTGATGTGGTAAATATTCATTTACCAAATCAGTATCGCGCTGTGTTTGTTTATTTTTTTATTTATTTTATTTATTTTTAATTTCATTTTCGTTTAAAAACTTTTGTTTTAAAAAACTTTATTTAGTTTAATTTCATTTCTTTAAAACCTTTTGTTTCTAAAAAAAAAACTTTTATTTATTTTTAATTTCATTTCTTTAAAACTTTTTGTTTTTAACAAACTTTTATTTACTTTAATTTTATTTCTTTAAAACTTTTTGTTTTTAAAAAACTTTTATTTATTTTTTTATTTTATTTCTTTAAAACTTTTTGTTTAAAAAAAAAAGCGGTCCACGACGAGACTGTAAGAATACTACTTATATATATATATATAATATTATATATATATATATATATATTATATAATATATATATATATTATATATATATATATAAATATATATATATATATATATAGTTATATATATATATATATATATATATATATATATATATAAAAGTTTTACACTGGTTTTTAGAATGATACAAGTTAGCCATGTTTCTAAGTTCTAACTTTTAAGGGTAAAAAAATGCTTTGTTCTTGTTGATAGGCGCGGCTATTGGCGCGAAGTATTGGCTGTAGGCCTATGCTTAGTCGGCCTTTTTAAAAATTGTTGCGCCTACGAATTGATAGTGCGCCATAGGCGCATAGGCGCAACTCGGTGGCGCAACGCCCAGCTCTGGCTTGTCGACACAGCTCTGTCTACTTTATTACTATCAGAAGTTTATTTCTTTAATGAAGACGGGAGTTGCCACAAAGTTATTGAAGACGCTTCGAATTTGTACGGCGGTATGACGTCTGACAATGAATTGGCTTCGAATGTGGAGACTTCGGATACAATTCGTGAGATTGCTAATGCTTTGAAGGATAAGAAACTTCAGTTACAGTAATCAGAGACTAGTAAGCTGTGGTTGGCATACCAGGAAATGGTGAACACCGTTAGGAAGTTGATTGCCGCTGATATATCTAGTTCATGGGAATTGCATTTAGAGGCAATCCAAGAATGCTTGGTCGTTTTTGCAGCAGCTGGTCATCACAACTATCTTAAATCTAGTTACAAGAACCTACAGGATATGTTGAATTTGCACTCTGATAATCCATCTGTTTATGAACTGTTTCAGATAGGACAATTTGTAGTTCGACGATGTGATCGATTCTGGGCCGGATTAGGGAGTGACCTCGTAATAGAACAAATGTTTATGCGATCTATTAAGAGCAGAGGTGGGTTAACACGTGGAAGTGGATTTACAGAAATTCAGCTGGCAACTTGGCTTAAATCAATGCTTGTGTGTTGGCTTTACAACCTCTTAATGCAAGAATACTGTAACGTATCATTTGAAACTAGCGCACAGCACAAAGAAGTTGGGTAAGAGTGGCGATGCTAGAATATTTAGTGACTTCCAAAAGTTGTCGAGTACATTAAACCTATGTCTCCATTTGATGATGACTTATCTCTCAGAAACATTATTACTGGGGTTACTGCAGATCAAAGTGTAAACGTACAGGAACTACAATCCATTGGCACTGAAATGAAATAAAACAAAATGGCTGGAAAGCCTGTATACACTTATTGTGCAAAAAAAAGCGACAAAGCGAAGACATTGGGGCTCGAATCTGCTGCTGTAAGTGCAGAAAAACAATTTGACATAGATCTAGCAATGTTATTTTATAGAATGATGACTGTTGCTACAGTTTGTAACATGAATCTTGCAGATGTCTTTAATTATGAGCTCTGCGCTTATCCGCCAGCATTATTTGTATCACGAACTTTATTAAGAAAAGCTGATAAGCCTCAGTTAGCCTATGCAATACAGAAAAAGTGTGGTACCTTGTGTACAGCAAATTGTTCCAGACACTCAAAACTAGCGTCAGGTTCGTTTTGAGGGAGATCCCTACTTCATCGGTGATGTGGAGGCCTGGTGATACATACCAGAACATAGCCAACTCCTACCAAAGTTTACATTTGATAGTTATGGCAGAGCTATTGTTGTCTTCGAAGGCTACGGCAGTGATCCTTCCATTAAAGACACGACTCAAAGAAGGCACAGCACTTTCGAAATTAGCAAGACTGTACACTTCAGTCCTACTATGAAGTTTGTCGGTGAGAAAGAAAATATCTTGCCCAAATTTACAAATAAGCAGCAATTAATTATGCTCGTATCAGAAGCCTTGACAAAAATAGAGTGCACTGTAAAACAAGCTGATGGAGATGCAGATTTAGATATTGTTCAATCTGCAGTAACGTCATCTACCAATATAATGACCGTCACTGTTGGCGAAGATACAGATTTATTGGTTCTTTTGTTATACCATGCGAAAAACAATGGTCTTAAACTTTACTTACGGAGTGACATAAAAAAACTGTTGTCCACAAATCCAGTGTATAATATTCTTGGAATTAAAGCCTTGCTGGGTAGTAATATTTTGTTAAAAACATTTTTGTTTTTTTACATGATTTACTGGTTGTGACACAACGTCCAGAATCTTTGACATCGGAAAGGCCAGAGCATTGGAAAAACTAATGAATGATGAACAACTACGGCTGGCTGCAGACGTATTTTCCTCAGAGGCAACTCAACAGTGTAATTAATCTGCAGGAAGTTAAGGGGCTATGTCAATACGATATGACGTTATAAGACAAGAAATTCTCTAATTGCACTTCGTCATCCGAATGCTAGGTGTGGTGGAAAAAAGTTGCAGCAGCTAATCGTTTGCACTTGAACGTTGGCCACCTACAGAATCAACAACAAAGTACTATAGCTTTCGTACATATACTGTCAGGTATGGTTTGGAAATCACAGAAGCCCATAACTGCAACAGAATGGCGTTGGGTTTGTTAGGAAAAACTCGTATTACCCTACAGCATCTGATATGCCACCAGCCCCAGAGTTGTTACTGAAAATGATCCATTTTTCTTGTAAGACGCAATATCTCACAAATGCGATGTGATGCAAACAGAACGGGCTACCTTGTTCAGCCTCTTTTGGGAAGTGCCAGATCAGTGGATGTGAAAACAACGTTGAAACTGAAAAACAATGACAGTGATTCAGATGCATTAGTTTTGTGCCGACATTACTGTGTTCAATTCCTAAGGACTTGTTTTGTTCTACAGTACTTTAATACTTATGAAAATAAAAATGTAAGATATAAATATTTTATGTCCTTCTACAAAATTCTATTCTTGAAAGAAATTTTATTTCTTTAATATATTCAATATTTACAATTATATTTAATGGATGTGCTTTCATTTAATCTCAATAATTACAAAATATCTTTAACAATATAAACAAAAAATTGACATTCCGACCGGCCATTTTTGAATGATTTTTTAATACTTTCCATACATTGCGATTTTGTCTGATTTTGGGATATGTTATAACAGCACATTTGTTAAGTGTGAATCTACTCTCTT
>JABUQX010004340.1:0-29509 GCA_015478945.1 Trachelipus rathkii | reverse complement strand
ATTAATGGTACAGAGGGGGGGGGGGTAAGGCTGGGCTTTCAAGCTGGGCTTATATATAAATATATATATATATATATATATATATATATATAATATACTTATATCGTATATATATATAGCTACATATATAGTATATATACTATATATATATATACATCAATAGTATGACCCTATATATATATATAGTATATATATGTTATATATATAGTAATATATTCTTATATATATATATTAGTATACATATATATATATATAATATATATATATATATATATAGTATATATATATTATATATATATTATATATATAATATATTTACTAATAGATTATTATATATTTATATATATAATAATATATATTATATGATATAACTAGATGTAATCATACCTTATATATATACATACGGTAATTTAAGTTGCCTTAACCCTTATAACTAGAATATTATATTATGAAAATAATTTAAATACCTTATATATATAAATATTATATATAACATATATATTAAATTATATAATATATATATATATATATATATTATATATATATTATATTATATATAGAATTAATATAATAATAATAATAATAATAATAAATAATAATAATCCACATAATAATAATAATAATAATAGATAGATCATGTGAATGTAATAGTCTATATGCCCAGAGCACAGAAATATAAATTCTTACATATCTCTGCAATATATTGGCAATACCTCTTTCTTCTCTTGTATTTACTGTTTTTTAATGCTAAATACCCTAAAAAACTTGATTTACATAACAATAAAGTATTTAAAAAAAAAAAAAAAAAAATTTTGGCCTTTGTTTTTTTTTAAAAAAAACTTGTTTTGTTTTCCACAAAAAAAAAAACAACACGTCTTTTTTCTTTATGCCAACCTAGCTATGATTGTGAACCACCTGAGCAAAGGATGAACCCACGTTGAATGAGATGCTTAAGTAAGGGTTTCATTGTGGTCCGTTGAAGTTAGGAGTGGATTTTCTGACTGGCGACGAGTTCTCACAAAAGGCTACTACCAAGGGAGTAGGTAAGGCCTGGGCTTTCTTATTCGGCTTGCGATGATATTCCTTCTAGCAACTATTCTGTTTCCATGCATGCTAAACCTTACACCCAGTCTTGGGAGAGAAGGTGAGTGATATATATACATCCCTAATATTATATATATAATATAATCCCTATAATAATGATGATATTATATATATAATATTATATATAGATAGGATACAATCAATATATATATACTATGAGTACTCAGCAATTATGGCATTCGATATGGTACTCACTACTATATATATTATACTATATATATATGAATATAGATATATATATAAATAGTAATAACCAAGTAATATATTATACTATTTATAGTACCTAATATAATATATCTATATATTATATTATTATTATATTATATATATATATATATATACTTTTATATATATTATATATATAATATCTAAATACTAGATATATAGGTATTTATACAACGTATAATATAGGAGTATCGACAGCAATCATACTAATATAGTATATAATACTAATATACCATAATTAAATATTATTATATATTATCTTCTATATATATATATAACTATAATATAATATATATATATATGTTGATTATAAGTATATTCGCATCTTACTCTCCATTGATTTTTGGTAAAATATCACCCCAGTGATGTCTTGTATCGCCCCTATCAATAGAAAATGGCACAATCCTACCAAGCTACCATCTTTCGGTATATAATCGTGCATTCTGAAACATTTTACTCAAATTTCCTGACCAGTCTCTCAAATCAGTCGTTGTTAAAAGTTACAGTTCATCTTTAAAATATAATACTAGCATTCCTCAAATTTCTTTCCTATCCCCACTAGTATTCCTAAAATTTCTCTCATATTCCCACTAGTATTCTTCTCATGTCACTCCTTTACTTCCATGCAATTGATGAGATGCCATAGTGAGGGTCCGTTGTGGTCCTGTGAAGCTCTAGGGTGGATTTTCTGACTGCAACGAGTTCTCACTAAAAGGTATAAAGGGGTTGTAAGGCTGCGCTTTCTTTTCGACTTGTGTCATATTCTTCTACTACTATTCTGTTTCCAATGCATGCTCTTTCAAAGCTACTTTATACCCCACCTGTGAACTCACACAACCTTCCATACCATACGAAGCGTCAGTATAAACCTCAATGGATCTTACCCTCCAACTTACTCAACCATATGCCCTTATCAATCTCTTAACTTCTTTTACTCACATTTATAAGTTTCCTCATTTCTTCTACTTTCTCTCCTTTAAAGAACTTACTTCTATCACTCACATTATGACACAAATCAGATCTCATTTGTCCACTCAACCAATTCATCAGACCAACCAAAGATCTATACATAGTTAATTCCTTCTTTTCCATTTCTCTTTCACTAAAAAAAATCTTTTTATCTTTAACTCTTATACTCTCCATATATTTATACTGTTCTAACCATATCCCTTCCTTCTGTTCCTGAATATTCACCCCTGTGTATTTAAACACTTGTGTATCTTCCAACCCTATCCGGTTTTTCTGTGGTACCTCGAATAACTGTATTCATGAACCTCTTAGAACCACCAAAGCAAAAATCATCCACATGAGTACACATGATCCCATCAAAATGACTCGCATTCTTCCACCCAAAAAATGCTGGTTCAAGCTTTCTTTTCACACCACCCAGTTCAGTTATCACAACAACCACTTTGTCGTACCATGCCCTTGCTGCATCCTTCAAACCATATACAGTCTTCTTTAACTCCCAGATACATCCTTCTTCTTTTGCTTCTTTCAGAGGAATCACATACCCATGTCTTTTAATAATATCACCCTGCAAATAAGCTGATTTAATATCTGTTGAATTTCACTCCCATACTTCTCCTTTTATCACGCTCAAACACAACCTTAACACTTCACCAGAACAAGTACGCACTTCAGTTATCAACTCATCTCCTTCTTTCTCAAAACCTCTCTAGCAATCTTGCCTTACATACCTCCTTTCCTTCTTTCATTTTTTCAGTAATCACCCATCTAAGAGATATACTCCTTTGACACCCTAATCTTACACTTCCTAAGACACATATCGGCTTACCCGATTTAATTTTTTCATTTAGCTTCAAAACTCCTTTCATCATCTCAATTTCCTACATAAATCCTTCTTGATCATTTAATGCATTCGTATCCTTGCATCAAGAAATCAACCAACTACATTCACGCTTACTTACATTTCTGGACATTACAGTATATAGTGAATTATTCCATTTCTTACTCTTTACCAGGCATGCTAAGTACTTTCACATCAATACTCTCATTACTTTCCTTATTAACACATCTATACCTCTTTCCAATTGTCACTTTTTCTCCCACTTTTTCTACAACTTCTTCTTGTTCCTCTTGAATGAGTTTCCTTTCACCATCTCGTCATCTTCACAAAGTTCCATGTTTCATGAACTCAAACCCTTTTATACTTTCATTATTCCTCTCATTGCCATTTGTTCTTCTGTTGTCTTCACTCTCAGCAGTATCTGTCTCATTTGTAATATTCCCTGTTGGAACTCCTGCTAACCTTTTACTATGTACCCTAGCCACTTCCCTTATTGTTCCTTCATGTTTAACCATCACTGTCTTACCATCCCTTCCTATCACTTTTATTGAGCTCCTCCATTCTTTATAAATTGTTCTCTTATAATACACCCTCACTCGCTATGCTCCCTTATTTGACCCTTCATGTCCTTCTTTATCCTATCATCTCCCTCATTGCTTAATGTGTAATAACCTGCTTGCTTTAATGCCCTCTAGATGTTTCATAAGAATTTCCCCTTCAACACCCATACTCGCCTCCTCCTTAGTTGTATAATTATGCAACCTCACATTATTACCAAAAACTAACTGATTGGGAGAATACCCATTTCTATTCAATAACCCATTCTTGGCCTTTACTGACCAAATGATACAAACATTTTTACTGACACTTCTCCAACACTTTTTCCACAATTTCCTTTGATTCCTTGCTTTTCACCCAAACCGCTTGACAATACCTAGTACCTAGATCAATCTTCACAAGAAACCTCTGGCCCTCAATCTCTCAAATCTACAGTCTTCGCTTACTTGGATGACCAAATTGCATATGAAGCTTGTGAACTATTCAACTACGTTCCCTTTCATTCA
This sequence comes from Trachelipus rathkii, assembly GCA_015478945.1. Lineage (NCBI taxonomy): Eukaryota > Metazoa > Arthropoda > Malacostraca > Isopoda > Trachelipodidae > Trachelipus > Trachelipus rathkii. Next base: position 25,306 of record JABUQX010004340.1, on the reverse strand, counting down.
CCAAACCTTCTTTTATATTCCATACCCACCAAACATTCTCTCTTTTCAACCCTTCTTTCAAATCGATTTTCAATTGCCCTTTTTTATTCACTTTACACTTTAACTACCATATTGCCCATTTCTCCTATCGTCATTTCATTCCTCTTCAGATTTTTATTCACATTAAGATTTTTTAAAGATTCATATCCTAATAGCCAAGGTACATCACCATTTACCACTTCCGTAATGCAACACAGGATATCTAACCTTTTCACACCTTTATAAGTCATCTTCTCAAAATCATAGTTTAAATAAATATTTATAACTTTCATTGAATCCATCACCATCTTTCTTTCACTCCTATTCAAACTTCCTATCATTCTTCCTAGTCACTTTTCCCCAGTCACATTCTTCGGACACCCTGTATCCACTGTTGCACATATCTCTCTATATTTTTCTCTTCCTTCATCTTTCTCTCTTTTTTCCTCATTCAAATATACACTATTTCCTCCTTTCATTTCATCATTCATCCACCTTCCTCTTCCAAAGCCATAAACACCCCCTACCTCATTCAATATCCATGCTCCTCTTCCCACAGCTCCTACACCTTCTCTTTTATTTCTACTTCTATTCTGAAATCTTTCAGAACAGCTAGCTCCAAAATGATACAATGACCTGCAAACCACACAGTGCATCACTCTACCAAATCTTCCCTTCTTATTCATCCATCCTTCCTCCACCCTTGTTCCCTGTCTTCCATTTGGCCCTGCCTTTCATTTGTAATCCATCCACTTCTTCTTTCACAGCTACTCTTCTTACCCAAACCTTCACATAAATTCAACAAGGCATCCTTGAATATCTTAAAACACCTATGCACCCTTTCCACAATTGACCAGAACCATCTGTCTCTGGTTACTGTGTACATTTGCCCCTTCCAAGTGCACACATTTCATATCATCTCCCAAGTCAACCTACAATTTTACATTTCATTCACCTCATACCAGTTCACATATTCTCTCATTGTCTCTCCCCACTTTTATCTTAATATAAAAAATTCTAATATTCTATCAAAACGGTCTCTGTTGCTCTTAACCGTACTTTTCATCCAATCCATTTAAGACCCTTTTCATTCCTTCCTCTTTTTCTAACCTTTCCCACTTAATATCACATACACCTTTGAAAGCTTTTTCACCTTAGCTTAGCAGAATCTCTCCTGCTGGACATTTACATTCCTTTCCATACACATTATACCATAGACCCACTCTCTTCTTCCAGAGCTTGTATTCATTACCTCTCACTTCCCCATTGAATGGTGGACACACTCTTCTTGTTCTCTTCTCTGTATTCTCCACCTTTTCGCTACTTCCACTCAATTCCACTTTTCCATTACTTCCCATACCTCCTAAATTGACTTCCACTAGAAAAAACTCCACCCTCAGAGCGTAACTTAACTACGCTTTGCTACCACTGACTAAATGTAATCTAACCTACATGTAATACCAGGCAAGACAAAGTATCACTCACCTGTTAATGTTGGTCGTGGAATTACTGCAAAAACTTCAAATAAAGAAATTCTTTGTACATTTAGTTATTAATTATAACTAATATAAGATTCTTAATTAAATATATGATTATAGATTGTAAGTTTGTAACCTGCGACAGTACTACCTTGAGCTCAAGGTTATGTACCCCATAAAATTTTAACTGTCCCAAAGTTAATGTTTATACACTTCCAATCATCACTTTTACCTTTTTTAATATACTACTACACTGAAAGATAGAAACACATATACAACGAATGCATTGCACTAATAAAGTAAAACTATAAAAAAAAAACATGCACTTGGATAGTCATGAGTAGAACATCAAACATCTAGCACAGACAAGCTGTAAAGGAAAAAAAACAAAAACAAAATCATAAAATATTGAATAACATGAGAGGTAGTAAATAAAAATACATTCATCTGCTTTTAAGCTTCATTTTTCATTTTCAAAAAACAATTACCTCTTTTTACATCCTTATACTCAAATGAGTGTTACCTTAATGCTTGGACTTGACATCATCCACAATATTTCATCTTTGGGTATCCAACATTCATCTTTTTGGTAAGTGAAACATGTATTTGGAGGGTTGTTTAGTGGAGTGTTGTAAGAAATTATTTTTGTATCCACTAAATCCATGAGACACACCAACAATAACATCAAAATTTTTACATTTTCAGGACAACCTATTTCTTGCAGGCTCCTTATGTATTACTTCCTGCACTAAAATGTAAAGGTGATGCAATTAAATTTTTCTAAGCTAGTTTATTCAAAATATTAAATGTTTCTTTTGAATATTTGTTCGCCCATCAAATGGATCACCATTTTTTGGTAGCAATTGTAGAGTTAAATAACCCTAAAACTTTGTCATCTAAATAAGATAATACTTTGCTGAATCTTTCTTTTTTATTTTAATTCATCAAATTTTTTTTTTTTTTGTGAAAGTAAAGGTAAAATTAGAACCTCAGACTTGACTGAAGTGTTACTGTTAACATCTTTGCCAAAGTTTCTGCATCTTTTAAAATTTCTAATGTCCATTCTTTAATTTGTCTTCCGTATACGTTATCAGAAATTTTATTTTGAGATCTAGAATCTAGTAAAGACAGACAGACACAAGCTACAAGGATTTGTTTTATAAATATGCTGAAAATCTTTTTCTCAACTGAAGATTTAAGTTTAACTATTTAAATTCCACTAGTTACTGCTGTTCATTATTGCTTTTGAAAATAACTTCTTAGTTTCAGTTCTGGGAATAATAATTGAAGAAGCGAATTCACTCATACTTGCTTCCACCAAAAATTTCCAAAGGTTTTTATAAGAAATGCTTTTTTTCCGCAAGATATTTAGTACTACTGATAACATTAAAACCCGTTGTGAAGCTGGTAAATTTTTTTTGCAAACTCCAACTTAGGCTCCACCATCTCCATCATTTTAAAATACTGACTCTGTTTCTAGCTCAGAGTTTAACAATTTTAAAATTTCCTTTCTTCAGCTCTGACTCAATTATTTTATCTTTGGGTAAAAAAAAAAAAAAAAATCTTGTGGTTCCAGCTCAGCAGCTCTGATTAAAACATCACATTATTCTTCTTTTAGTATGTAAATTTCCTGAAAATCATAACGTTAATATAGTTTGAGAGATATTACTAATAATTACGGTATGTGAGGTTTGAAGACAAAAAAATTAACACCTTCGATAAATCTAAATGTGCTTTTACTTACCAATTCAATGGAATCATTTTGAAGATTATTTATTTCTTTGATGATACTAATAACTTTTTCTGAAATGAGGGAAACAATTCAAAGATTATTTATCAAGTTATAATAATAATTATCAAGATAAATACAAAAGTAACAAAGTTACTTGCAATGGTAATGGAAAGTTGCTATTAAATTATATTAAAAATACTATTAATAATAACTAGATAATTATGTTTCCTACTAAATAAAATAGGTAGTCATAGTATTTTATATACAACATTTATAACAAATTAAATGAAAATTTTTTGAAAACTATTTCATAGAAATATGCAAATAAGCATACTTGCATATTTTGAAATTTCTTACTTATTATACTGGCATATTTGCATATACTGAGATTAATATATATATATTGAATATATTAATTATATATATATATATATATACTAAATATATTTATATATATTATATATATATATATATATATATATAATATATAATATATATATACTACTTATCTCTCTATCTATTACGAATCTATCCCTCCTCTTCTTCAAATAAATACCGTCATGATTTCATTATATCAGTGATCAGATAATGAGGTAATTTATAAAGTATTGTTATAATATATATATTATATATATATATATAAATGATGAGTGAGTTGATATTAATCTGTAAAAAAAATTAACCATAAAAATAAATCTAACCATATTTATTAATTTATTTTAATATATAATAACTACTAATTATAATATATATGTGGTAACTATCCTTATGTTTAATCCTATCTCACTTTCATATAATTATATTATATTAATCCTCTCTCTCTCTCTTACCTCTGTCTCTCTCTCTCTTCTTCCTCTTATATACATTCTACTCTACACTTACTTTACTTCTACTCATTTCATCCTTCTTCACTCTTACTCTCATCTTACTCTCTCTTCATATATTTACCCTTTTACCCACCAATATATGTTGAATTTAATATGTTGCAAAATTATTTTTAGGGAGTTACATTTTATATGGCAACGAAATTATTAGATACAAGAATAATAAAGAGAACGTATTCAGAACTATTTAATTTCAATTATATATATATAGAATAATAAATTATTTTATTTTATATAGTTATATAGCTAGCTTAATTCAATTATAAATATTAATTTGTGAGTCACTTTATTATAGACAGAGTTTTATATTATTATAATATATAACATTATAATATTATTTAATCCAGAGATAAATTAGTGTTATAAGTATTATTATATAGTGAAGTTAATTTGTACGTTAATAATATTTTTTTAAATAAAATTAATCAATAATATTTTTATATTTTCTGTCATTTTTAAACAATATATATATATATACAGTATATATATAAGATATAGTAGTATATTATATGTAGTGTAGTAAACAGTATTGATTGCCTATATATAACAATGACAATAATTCTCTAATAGGATAATAAATACCTAATAATATATAGACTCATATCACCTCATATCATGATAAATAATAATATTTTAATAAATAATAATTATATATATTAATATTATATTATATATATTATTTATTATAAGTTATATATATATTGATATTAATGTAGATATTAATGATGTTAACTACCAAATGATGTGTTAAATATGTTAATTAAAGACTGTATCAGGAGATGAATATAATTAAAAAATTTAATTATTTATAAATTTCCACTGAATAAAAAATTTGGTAAAAGAAAAATATTTTTAAGTTATCATACTTATAAATAAATATATAAATATTAGAGAGATAATATATCTTAGAATAAAAAAAAATATAACATATTGTTATATATGCAATATATACAGTATATATAGTATATACAGGTACATAATAATTAAACTTTTCAAATCTATAATCATATTACGACATTATTGTTAAATTATTAAACATATAGAAGTCTGAGAAACCTAAATCTAAAGGTACTTAATTGTATTAACCTAAATTAATTATTATTCAAATTATGATACAAATATTTTCTCTTAACTAATTATCAATATTAAAAATATTAATAATTCTTTGTTAGTTTATAAAATAGCTGAAAGTGTTCATTCACTTGAAAATGAAAAGATAATTAAATAAAAAATATATACAAATATATATATAAATATTAATTCGCTAATCTCTGTAATTCTTTCACATAAACCCCATCTGTCGGACACATCAACCCAAAATATACATAAAGAAATGGAATAACCAAGGGAAAAATAAACATATCACCCACTGTGTAAATCACTACCCACTTGCTAAGGATGATGTTAGGTTAAACCAATAAAACGAATTGTTGATCAACCATATTTACTGTTTCTTTTTTTTTTCTAATAACGATCTCTCTCGCAACGAAGGTATTAAATCCATATAACGGATTCTTTTTATACAATCGATATCATTTACCACCATTACAAGTGGAGAAAATAAAATTTTATAATTATTAGTATAAATAATATCTTATATATATATATATAATTTATCTATTACTTTTATATTTAAGTGATTCAATTATTATATTATATATATACGTAATTTAGTATAGTAAATAACTGTGTGTCAAGTTGTACATAGTTAATGATGACTCCCACACTTATTTCCTATGTATAAGGAAGAAAGCCTGAGGAGTGGACCAAGTCCTAGGACTATAAGAATATATATATTAATATATATTAAGTATATATAATAATGATATATAGAGATATAATATAATAAATAGTATTAATTATATATATATATATATATTATTAATCACAAGGTTAAAATAAAATAAAAGCTGTGTAACTTAATGTAATAGAATTAACCAAACCTATAAACTGGACCTAGAGGCTGTGTATGGTATGTTACGTTGACTTACACAGCCTCTAAGTCAATTTAGATAAATTGACTTATAAGGCTTTGGTATTATTTTAATCTTGTAATTTTCAGAGATATTTAAAATATTAAATACATAAATTAATTTAAAAAAATAAATATAAAATAAAGCACACTCTATGATATCTGTTACAGATATCATAGAGTGTGCTTTATTTTATTTTTATTTTTTTAAATTAATTTATAATACAGATAATCTGTATTAGTGAGAAAATAATTAGTAAGTAACTAAACACAATTCGTAATAAATTCATAAAATTTTTAATAAAAAAATTAAAGAATCAAACATTAATGAGCTTCATACCATAAGTAATTTTCATCATTAAATTTACATGAACCACGAACAAAAGACATCATAAACTAAATAAATATTCAAAAGTAGCCTACATTTACGATTTAAGGCACACTTTATTTCAGTAAAATAGTTTCATACCTATAAAATTTAGTTTTAAAAAAACAAATTTTTCATTTTATATTAAGTAATTATATATAATTAAAATTAATTAAGTATTTTAAAATTAAATTTAAAATATTATATATAATATAAATATCTGGTAGTTATATAATTTCTAATAATCAAAAGTAGTCCTAATTATATTAATGAATTAATTCATAGAACTAGAATTACAATATTAAAAGAGCTAATAATTCTTGCCCCGGAAAAAGATGAAAACATCAGATCCAAGCTAACAATGTAGGAGAATTGAAACAGCTAATTCCTCTTTTGCATGAGAGTCCCAGCGAAGATGTTAACCCTCCCTACTCCTCCTTCATATTATATATATAATATATAGAATATAATATAATATATATTATATAATATAATATATATATTTATATATATATATATATAATATATATTTATATTTATTTATATTATATTAAATATATATATATATTTATTATAAATTATATATATATATTATATAGATATATTAAGTTAAATAATATTTATATATATAGTAATTAAAATATTATATAATATTTATATTATATTAATAGATTAATTGGAGAAGAGAGTAATATATATATAGCGTATATTATATATATATATATTATACTATACTATATATAACATACGGAATATATAAATATATATATAATATATATAATATAGTATATATACCTATAATATATATATATAGTATAGTATATATAAGTATATATAATGATTATATATATATAAAATATATTTATATATATATATATATAGGTAATATATCAGAGCAGGGCGCGCCTATAATTTTTTTGAGCTGCGCCTGCGCCTATGCGCCCGTATGCCGCCGGAACAGGTAGTTAGCGCCTATGCGCCTATAGTTTTGGTCACATCAATGCGCCTAGCGCCTATGCGCTCTGCGCCTTTGCGCCTACGGCTTTTCGCTGTTCGGTAAATTTATTTGCAAAGTAACTTTAGTGCGATAATTAAAAGCATGCTTTTTATAAGGAAGAAAAACACATTCGATGTAATATTTGTAATACAACACCGTAAGCTTGAATACATCACGTTCCTCTTTCCACCTCCATGTCTTGATGTAGAGTCCATGTTTTTTCCCCAGGAGGCTTCACGACAGAGAGCTGAAGAAGGTGAAGAATTTTGTCAGAGCCATATTTGCCAATTTGATTAAGGTTAGTTAAGAACTACTGAATAGTTATATATAGTTACGAGAAGCATAATAGTAATGAATTATATATGATATAGTATATATAGATATATTATAATATATATATATATATATATATTGTAGAATAATAGATAGTGAGATAAGAATTTTAAAAGTTAGGTAAATATATAAAAAGAGGTAGTTATATACGGTATAGTAGTTATATATTATATATATATAGTATATGTATACATATATATATATATATATTATATGGATAAGGGGTTCAGGTCTGTGTGGGGCAGGGGTTGGTGCGGTGCTAAGCTGGGCTGAGAGGGGCAGGGCTAACGCTAACGAAGAATAATAAAAAAAAGAAAGCAGAATCTAGAAATGAAAATGAAATAATGAAAAGATAGATACATAATAATAATAATGAATATATTAATAATAAGTGAATAGCAAATGAAATAAATATAATAATAACAGCGTTAGTCAGTTAGGCCTAATCTCCGCTCGGAAATGGAAGTGTCAAAAAACGGCGTAACCCCCTTATTTCACCCTTGCTCTCGGGGGAGATACCCCCTAGAATCAACCTAGCGGCCTTTGAAAACTTACCGGTAATCAGTTTTAACATACCAATAGAACAGCTATACAAAGTTTCATTACGCGATAATCTCAAACCGTCTTTCTGAGAAATGCGGCAGCGATGCCCTTAGCCATACTGATTTTATACTATATATATATATATATATAGTATAGTTAAATTATTAAATACTATTAGAATATTAATGTTTAGTATGATTTATATATATATATATTATATTGATATATATATATATAGGATATATATATATATAAGTATATAGTATATATATTATATATATATATTTATATTATACTAGTTATGTAACCCTTGTTGTGTAAAAGTGAGAGAAACTTTTAAATTATACCTAAACTTTTAAGGGTAAAAAAAAATGCTTTGTTCCGTTCATAGGCACAGGCTATAGGCGCAGAGAATTTTCTGTGCGCCTTTGCTTAGTCCGCCTTTTTAAAAAATTGTTGCGCCTTATGCGCGCACCTTTTGCGCCATAGGGTACGGGATTTGATTTGGGTTTTGACGTGACTGGAGGAGAAGTAGCAATTCGGAGGGAGGAGCGGTTCGTCAAAGAGAGGAGAGGTGCGCCATAGAGCGCATAGCGCAACTCGAAGGTATGCGCACGCCCAGCTCTGATATATATATATATATATATATTATTTAGGGTATTATAGAATATAATATATATATATAATAATATTAGATATATTGATATAGCTATTATTATTATATATTCATTATTCTATATAATATTTATTTATATTATATATTATAATATATATAAATATATAATATATATATATATATCTATTATTATTATATATATAGGATATATATTATATAATATGGTATGATATATATATATATATATATAATATTACAGTAGTATATATAATAGCATAAACCTCTTGGCTAGCTCTTTGGAATTTAAAAAGCAAAACTTGTTTTCAATGTAAAATGTGATTTCTGCGTTATAAAGCCAAACTTGTTGCGAAAACTCCGTTAAAAGATCATTCATTTTAATTGAATTAAGTGTAATAAATCTATTATATATATATATATTATAATATATATATATAATATAGTATATATATATATATATATATATATATATATTATATATAAATATATATTATATTATATATATATTAAGTTAGTATATATATATATATATAATATATAGCTAATATATATATATGATATTATATATAAGTAGCTTAATATATATATATATATATATATATAGTATGATATATATAGATATATATGATACTATATATATAAGTATATTAAGTATATATATATATTATACTATCTAATATTTAATATATATAATATATATTATGTTATTCAGTGTGTGTAACGGAGGATTCATCACAGAATCCAAATTACGTGAACATGAATAGGCTGAAAATCCAACTTTATGGGAGAGTCCCAACAAAATTTATAAGTATTACCTAGTGTGAAAAAAAAAAAAAAATTGACGTAAATAATAGGAAAAATTGTAAAAAAAAAAAAAAAAATTTGCAAAAATTCTGTTTAAAAAAAAAAAAATTATTTAATATCAGGATAATTGTCAGATTTAGATAACCCTATATATCTATATTTAGAAAAGATAATTGATTTTATAATATTCCCATCATATAAGGTTATAATGTCTTGTATTTTAAAGAATGTGTTCAAATTCATGCAATTATATAAAAATATTTGCACAAATATAAAAAAATAATTTCAGTAGATATACTATATATATATAATAATATATATATAATATAATTATATATATATGTAGTATATATATATATATATATATATATATATATAACTATATAGTATATAGTTATATATAAATATAGTAATATATATATATATTATAATATATATATATATAGTATATATATATAATATAATATATAATATATATATAATATATAATATATATATTTACTTTTTTTTGTTTTAATTAAACAAATACCATTTTTAACTTGTTTTAAAGATATTAGTTTATTTCTTTTTAGGCTTTAGCAATATATAACTACTAGTGTTAAAGATTTTAACTGTTTTTAAGATTTTAATTTTTTTATTTTTAGGCTTTAAACGAGATTTAAACTGTAGTTTGGTGTAAATTTACGGTGACAAAGGTAGTCAAAGTAGAAATAAATTAATAGTAGAATGGTATGCTGCCGGTGGATAACTGGGACCTGTGAGAGGTGAATATGTAATAGCTGCGTTATTGTGTTGTAAATGCAGAGAATGTGTTGCTAAGGAAGGAGATTTGCAAGACTGAGTGAAGATATGAATGAAATGAAAGAAGAAGTATTTTGAGTTGAGAAAGGAGGAAGTGTCGGAAGAAAAAGTTAGTAGGATGTTAAGAGGCGAGGATGGGAGGCGGAACGAATATAGGGGTAATAGGAACAGTTAGATTCACCTAGGCAGGAGAGAGAGGGGGAAAAGGATAAAGTAGTTGAAAATAGGTCTGCAGACAAATATAGAGTTGTAGGAATTAGAAATAGTTTAAAGATGAGGATTTCCAAAAGTCAATCAGCCTGTGACCTGCTAGTAACAGTTTTGACTGTCTTCCAGAGTGAGGGAGGGATCAGAGAGGGCCAATTGTATGTTGAGTTTTCTAAAGGGAAACTGAATAAATTGCTAATTGGCGAACTCTATTGGTACGGATACCTAGATAGGGACTTTCAAAGTAAGAATAAAGAAGAAACGATTGAGAGTATGTTATCCAGGTTGGATTATTGGACTGGGAATAGGATAGATAGAGAGATTGATTCTACAAAATGTTGATTCAGATGTGATTTGGCATGTCGGTACAAATGATATAGGACATAGAGGTCAGAAGAATTAATAGACGGGATTATAGGAGATTGATTCAGAAGATTAAAGCTAGCGGAAGAAGGTGCATGATTTCTGGATTTTACCTAGGTTAGGTGCTGGTCGAATGGGGGAGTAGGGCTTTAGATGTAAATGAAAAGGGAAATTATGTTCTTCAGAAAATATTAGGTTTTTGGATTTGTGAGAGAGAATTTCTGCGATAAAGATCTATTTGCAGCAGATGGAGTTCACTTAAGTCGTAAAGGTGTTGGGCTTTTTCAGCACCAGGTTGGAGACTTGTTTAGCAAAAAACTAGGTTAAAGTTGGGGGATGGTGCAAACTGGATACCCAAATAATAGCAATGGAGGTAGACGTAAAATAGTGGTTTGATATAAATAAAACCTTAGTGGGGACGAGGCCAGAATAAGGATGATAGCAATAAAAATAACAGCATTCCGAATATCAAATTGCTTTTACACAGATGCTCATAGCCTTAGAAAATAAAAAAGATGAGGCTGATTCAGTATTTTACCATTAAATGAGAATCTTGGACTATTATTTGATAACTTGAGGCATGGGTAATGAAGAATTATATGGGAGACTCCGTTCAGAGGAATATAAATTAGACGGATATATTCACTTTATTTATTACCAGCGTTAGAGGAAAGAAGGCGCGTGGGGGTGTGGCGCTTTGCGGCGGCTTTATATTAAAAGCAATTCAATCTGTAGAATTTTTAATGACGGACTTCTAAAACTAATCGATGATATTGAATCGGTATGGGTTTAGATATCCTTATGTTAATAAATCATTATAGAATAGGGGCATTTTATAGACCTCAGGGCCAGCAAGAATTAGACTCAGAAATTGTTAAAAGAAATTTGAATGCTTCACACAGTAAAGTAAATGGTATAGTCATAATAGGGTGATTTAATTTCCTGGCATTAAATTGGATTCCTTGTCTAATACGGACCATAGCAGTTATTTATAAATTGGTATACTAGATAACTTTTGGTGCCAGAATGGTTCCAATGAAAACCACACAAGACCGGATGCCTACTATTAGCACTTAATATAAACTTTAACGATGGAAAGTACTGTGGGTAGGTTAGAGTTGAGGAGGAAGGTATAGGACTTAGGGTGACCATAATATAATTTAGATTAATATGAATGTGATAATCTGGGCCCCAAATTGAACCGAGAATGTTAATAAGGGAAAGGCGATCTTAGATTTCCGAAATTGGTGATTTGTACGCAAAAATTACCGCAGACAAAATGGCTGTAGATAATTGACTGGGTATAAAGAAGTTAATAAAAAGCCAAAAACTGTTTATCAGGGGAAGGTGGAGGGGAACATTTTAAGCAAATTTTAACAAAAATATTTTTTCAGTCAGTATGTTTTAAAGAAATAAACCCATTAGGATGAGTAACGGTGGCGAAGAGAAAACTGGTTTGGTGGAATAGAGAGATAAGAAGAGAAAATTAATGAAAAGCGTTAGAGTGGTTGGTTAAAATATTTCAAGGGGTAGTAATAGGAAGAGATGTTTTAGAAAAAATTATAAGGAAAAATTTTTCGTAACGTACTATAGGCAGTTATTTATTTAGGCAAGAACCTGTGTGGAAATTAATTTAACTTCTTAAAAAAAACATCCATAAGGTAAGAACGGATTAGAATTTTTGTTCCTTCAATAAATTAAAAGTAGAAATAGGACTAATGGATCAAAAATTTTAAAAATGCTGAAAATTGTAGTGAGTTCACATAAGGAGGTTGAAGAGTCAACATTGTTTAATTGCTTATTTTCGGCTTCAGTGTTTACTGAGGAAAAGTTGAATAATATAGTTTGGCGATGACTAATAGTTCTTGTATGCATTGTAACAAATAGACTTAACAGATTTGAATTTGACGTAAAAGATTAAACTTTTATTATCATATGATCCAGGTAAAAGCTGCCAGGGCCTGATGGATATATGGTAGAATTGAAAGAGGGTGGTACCAGCATTGCAAAGGCAACTGAATTTGGATGTTTTAAGCAGATCTATAAACCATTTGGGAGTTACCAGATGACTGGCGAGGAAAACAGCAATGTATTGCCTATTTTATAAGAAAGGTATGTAAGGAAGATTGGGAAATATAGCGCCAGTTGTAGGACTTAAGTCTCTGGTTGTAATAGGTACTTAGGAAAATACTGAAAGGTCAATATAGAGAAAATTTAGAAAGATAACAAGTATTGTATCGACTCCAGCACGTGTTTCAGAAAGGATAGGTCATGTCAGACAAAACCTTTTAGAATTTATGGATTACATTACTGACTGCATTGAGCCATTGAGATCCCGTTGATATTGTATATTTAGACTTAAGTAAAGCTTTGGATAAAGGTTCCCCACAAAAGGCTGAATGAAAAAGTTATTGCCAATTGTATACGTGAGCAGTACGGTTACATGGTGTGGATTCAAGAGTGGTTGCGAAATAGAGAACAGTGTGTACAAGGCTAAGATGGGCAATAAATCATCATGGAAATTTAGTGGAAAGAGTGGTGTTCCCACAGTGAAGTTCAGTGCGGATGGGGCCACGATTGTTCCTCATATATATATATAAATGATTTTAGACCAGGAGGACTTAAATGCAAGGTTTCTAAGTTTGCAGGTTATGATTAGTTATTTAAGCACCTCAGTTAAGAATAGTGAAGGATGCATAAAGATTCAAATGATCTTGATAAACTTCTCTGGATAAACTTCTTGGGTGGGGCAGATAAGTGGCAAATGCATCACAATTATAGAAAAAGTTTTTTAAGGTTTCCTCTTCACCATAGGTTACTCACAAATAAAAAGTTATTAACCTACGATATGAATGGGGGGAGGTGGCGTATGAGTCTGGTGGACCAAAGAAAAAGATTTAGGGCTAATGTGATTAATAAGAAGAAGAAAAAGAAGTAGCTAATCAGTGTTTGGAATGATAGAAATAAAGCTTAATAAGATGCTGGGCATTAATAAATCGCAATGTTGATTATATAAGAGGCAAGAAGAATAAAGTTAAACTGTATAATTAGTCTTACTGTTAGCCTAAGAATCAGAAGTAGGGTATTTGCACAAGTTTGGGCCCCTTATTAAAGAAAGGACTTAGAGTATGCTAGAGAGAGTTGGCAAGTAGCAGACACAAGGATGATTTCGGGTTTGAGGGTAAAGAGCTTTATGATGAGAGGCTGAAGGAAGTAGGAATGTTTTCTGTAGAAAGGCGATTTCTCAAGAGGGGTGAGGGGACCAATTGTTATGGGGGAGGATACAAGCTCTACAAAAATATACATCTATTGATAATACAGAGATTAATAAATTTTTCATAGTAGAAACATGGATGGACAGGTGACCAGGGGACCATAATAAGAAAATTAAGAAAGTAAAGCATGCCATCTTGAATATAAGAAAGCAAATGCAAATCAGTAATTAGGGGAGTTGTTAAATTTTGGTAAATAGTCGCGCAGAGGAGGTTGTAGTGTGGACTCCGATTGCAACATTTAAAGAAAGGGTTGATTCGTTTATGGATGGGTTGGGAATCATATATATTGACGAAGCCAAATTGGAGGGTTTTTAGTTGTGATATAGTTATAGTTAGATGGCATGTGTGACCATAACTTAGATATTAATGCATGTGGATGGTTTGGGTATCATATAGTTTATATATTTCATTAGTTTTGACTAAGCCAAATTAGGTTGGATTTGTAGTGTAACAACAAATTGACAAGCCCTAGTTTGCTTTGTGGATTTGCATGGCCAGTTTGGGTAGTGGGTTGACTTGGGACAGTCTCGATAGGCGCATGTGGCTTTTTACTGTCTCTATATTCTTATGTTCTTTATAGCTGGAATGCACAGCAGGCTGTGTTACATGCATGGGCAGACCGCTCGCTCTCTAATGTTGCGCTGTGCGTTGTAGTAGGGCCTAGTGAGTGTAAACCCTACCATAGCATGAGTGTTGCCATATAAGAATCTATAGCACCGCTCGCATAAAGTGCACATAAGAAGCAAGCAGTCTGCCATGCATGTATCCTATTTCCATTTATAGTATATCATTAGGATGTTCTAATTTAAAAAAATATCATATATATATATATTTATAATTAATATATATAATATATATATATACTATAGTAATCTAATATATATATTATATATATATATATATTATATATATAGTATATATATATATTATTAAAATACATACACTTTTTTTTTTTAAATTTTATACAAATGTAGCCCAATTCTAATTTTTTTGGCAATTTACATTTCCAAACAAACAAAATTTACATTTTACAACCAAATATATATGTTACTCTTTAGTTTAAATAAAACAAGTTAATAGCTATAGCTATACCTAATTATAACAAAATATTTTATTTATTTTTTAATATTTTATGTAAATGTAGCCAAAGTTAAAGTTTTTCTTACATTTCCAAACAAAATATATTTATATATATATATGGTTAACACAGATAGGCCCTATCTGATAACTTATGATTATTGGAAAAAACAATCGAAATCTGATAGGATTACCCTAAACCTGACTATTACCAAATATCATACAGGATATTGTTTCTGAATTGGTTCCTGAAGAAATAAAAATATTGCTCTACTATTGAAATGGGATGATTCAAACAAGATACAGGAAAACTTTTTAAAAGGTGTTATGGACATTAGTGTAGAAAAATGGCAATATAGGATGGAGTCCAGTTGAGAACAATCTATGAAAATGTGAACAAATTATGGGGTTTGATGACTGCAATATTTGCAGGCAGGGTTAGGATCCCATGACATGCAGTGGCTGTGCATAATATTGGTATGGCCAATGTGAAGGCATGCGAGATTCACCTCCTCAAAAGATTTTGTCAGTGAGAGAATGTTTGGCTTTCTATTTCTAAGTTTTGCCCCTGCTGATCACTCACCCAGCACTCCTTCCAGTAAGTTCAGAAGCTCTCTCGGAGAGCAGGATACATTTAATTGATGAAATGTGACCTTGTTGAAAGGTGTCTGGGAGCTACCTAAAACAGCTATAGAAAGGGAAGGACGTCACTGATGCCTCTCTATCAGCGGTTACATTGCCAGTCAATGCCAAGTGAGAGGGGAGGCCCAAAAAAAATGTAACTTATTTCTTGCAAGAATGGAGCAGCTGGAGTTGCTGTATAAAGATTCAAAATGATCTTGATAAACTTATTGGGTGGGCAGATAAGTGGCAAATGAATTTTAATAGTATAAAGTGTAAGGTTCTTCACCTAGGTTTCTCAAATAAAAGTTTTAATTACATATGAATGGGGATTGGCTTGAATCTGTGGGGACCAAAAAAAGATTTAGGTGTGATTATAAGCAGCAATTTGAAAGTAGCTAATCAGTGTTTGGAAGCTAGAAATAAAGCTAATAAGATGCTGGGCTTAATAAATCGCAATGTTGTTTATAAGAGCAAGGAAGTAATAAGTAAACTGTATAATAGCTATGTTAGGCCAGTAATAGAGTATTGTGCACAAGTTTGGGCCCCTTATTTAAAGAAAGACTTAGATATCTAGACGAGAGTGCAACGTAAATAAGAGCAACAAGTATGATTTCTGGGGTTGAGGGTAAGAGCTATGAGGAGAGGCTGAAAGGAGTTAGGAATGTTTTCTGTAGAAGGCGATTTCTCAGAGGGACATGATACAAGTCTACAAAATATTTACATCTATTGATAATACAAAGACCAATAAATTTTTCATAGTAAGTAGAGCACGGACGAGAGACCAGGGGGGATAATAAGAAAATTAAGAAGAAAGCATGCCATCTTGATATAAGAAAGCATGCATTCAGTAATAGGGTTGTTAAATTTTGGAATAGGCTGCGCAGAGGAGGTTGTTAGGGTGACTTCGTTGCCAACATTTAGAAAGGGTTAGATTCGTTTATGGATGCGTTGGGAATCATATAATATACGAAGCCCAAAATTGGCGTTTTTAGTTATAGTAGTTATTATGTTAGACTGCATGCGTGACCATAACTTAGTTATTAATGCATGTGGATGGTTTAGGTATCATATATATATATACGTATAAATATATTATACAGGCTATTCATTTTATTTTTAAATATAACTATATATATATAATATATAAATAATATGATATTTATATATATAATATATTATATAATACAAACCTTTATTAGTTTTGACTAAGCTAATGGTGTGATTTTTAGTTAAAGTGAATTTGACAAGCGCCTGAGGGTGCCTTTGTGGATTTGCGATGAGCATGGTTGGTGAGTGGTGACTGGACAGTCTCGACAGGCCCATGTGGCTTCTTACTGTCTCTATATTCTTAATGTCTTAATGTCTTGTACATCGGATACCATTGTCGGTAATTGTCTAGTATTGGTAAGTCCAGTTCACGTACATAGTATATTAAAATTATAAACATTTCATTTACAAAAATGGTTTTAAAAAATTATTTGAAGTTTTTTTTAAACGCATTTGAGGTTATTTTGGGCGTTAATATTTTCGCTAAAAATATTAATATTAACGCTCTGAAAATCATAACAATTCGGCATTTTTCCGTTCGTGTAGGGATAATGAATCACTGTTGAAATGCGTTTCAGATTATCGATACATCGATATCGATATTATTTTTTTATAATCGATTTTTTCACTAATTTCGAGGAATCGATATTATAGACATAGTGTACGTAAATAGTATCAAAGAAATAAAAAAATTTGTAAAACTATTTGTGCGTAATATACAATAAAAAAAAAAAGTACGAATTAATATCACACCAAATACGAAATTAACCATTAATAATATTATATTTTTTTATTATATAAATATATATATATAAATTATAAATATTTAAATTATAATTTAATTTTATATATATTTAATATATATATATATAATAAATATATATATTATATATATAATATATATTATAATATATATCACAGCCCAGCTAGCGGGCTATATATACATAATTATATATATATATATAAATATATATATATATATAGACATAAATTTACTATATATATATATATCACGGCCCATTAGGGGGCTCGAGCCGACGGGGAACAGATGGGGGGACGTTTTCCATACCCCGTAGGGGAGGGGCGGAGGAACCCCCGCGACACCCAAATACCAAAGAGCGGGGGTTCCGGAGACCCTCCCCGGCGGGGGAAATGAGTCCACCTTTGGTATCCCGGAAGCGAGAGACCCGACTTCCTGCCATCGCGGCGGTCTACCCTTGTGTACATTAGTTTTTTTTTTTTTAAATAATTTTTTTTTAAAACTAATGGGTACCCCAAGGGTTTAGAACCGCCCGATAGCAGGAGTCGGGATCTCTCGGCCTTCCGGGGAACAAAATGGAGGATTTCCCCCACTCCGGGGAGTCTCCGAAACGCCCGCCTTGGTATTTGGGTGTCGCGGGGTTCCCCCGCCCCCCCCTTCGGGTATGGAAAAACGTCCCCCACTGTTCCCCTCCGTCGGCTCGCGCCCCCTAATGGGCCGTGATATATATATATATATATATATATATATATATATATATATATATTATATATATATTATATAATATATATATATATAATATATATAATATTATATAGATATATGTGACTCAATCCGCCTCACGAAAATCGGACAGTTGTCAAAAATATATATTATATAATGTATATATACCTTATATATATATATGTTATTTTATATATTTTATATTATTTATTTTTTTTTTGTTTTATTATTTTTATTATTATGGCCACTGGAAGTTGAAGATTTGAAATAATGACCTTTTCTTAATAAAAAAAAATTAATATGAATGAAATTTATTTATTTATTCATTCTGTTATAAAATAACATTAATAATAATAAAAATTAAATATAAAAATAAATTTTTTAGTGAACAACTTAAAAAATTTATTTTTGATCCCATTTCACTTGATGGTTTGTTTACATATAAATGAATCTTCAAGCGAAAGCCCGAATCATGCCAGCTCTGCAAAAAATGATGCAAGAAATTGACGTGGAATAAAATTTAGGATTGGCAGAGTGCCAGACCCTATATAATATCTACTGGAGCAAGACTGTGTTCTTTGCTCTGCCTATTTAGGCAAATAAAAATTTTTATTTGAGAATCAACAACTAATTCAGTGGCCACTGATAATAAAAATAATAATACCTAATAAAATACTATATAATATCTTATTGTTTTTGAGATAAAAAGAAAATCTGGATTGGGACCTACTACCCCATGTATAAGATAAGAAGGCCAGCTTAGAAGAGGGCCCCATCATTTTTTGTTTAACCATATTACCATACAGAAGATGTAATTCAGTTTCCTACTTGGAAACTTCCAACAAAGGTGAGATCATTTTTTAAAGACTTGGGTTTTGTATGCTGACTAATCCAATCTTGGTCTCACATTCATTTGTATAAATGAATTAGAGGGTGAAAGGGGATCTAATTATTAAATATTAACCAATTTGCTTTAAACTATAACTATAGAGTGAATAAATGAATAAATTTGAATTTCATTTTTAATAATAATAATAATAATAAAAGTAATAATAATAATAATAATAATAATAATAATAATAATAATAATAATAATATAGAAGAGCCTATAAAATCCTATCCTTTCAGAAAAGGATTGGCTCTGGATTTGACAATAATTGGAAGCATTTTGGTGTAACAGAAAGAAGGAAATCAGCAAGTTAGAGGAGAAGAGTTCCATTTCCACCTTATATAAAAATATCTCCCTTAAATTCAATGTAAATATTTATACATTTAAAATTTTATATAGTAAATTTTAAAACTAAAAATTCTTTGAATTCACCCCTTCTCTAATTATTTTCTTCATATATTTTTCATGCATAAAATTTTCTGTTATGGCGCAGTGGACAGGATGGTCCTTTCACGCCAAGTAATTGCTGAGTTCCTTCTGTCTGGTATATGGTCTTATAGAAAAATATATTGGGCCTATTAATAGTATGGAAAAACTATAAACATTTGGTATTAATAATAAAAATAAAATAGGGTCTCATAAAAAAAAAAAAAAAAATAAAAAAAAAAATAAATAAAATATACTACAGTATATATGTAGTATATTTATTAAAAAAAAAAAAAAAAAAAAAAAAAAAATTTTGAGTTAAAACAAAAAGCCTAAAAAAAAAAAAAAAAATTATAAAAAAAAAAATATAAAGTACATAACTAATATAATATATACCATGTAAAGTTACTTGACTATCATTATTAATATTAAACTTATAGAAAAAATAAATATATAAGTTGAAGCCACATAGGCCTATCGAGACTGAAAAAAAAAAAAAAATTTTATTTACAATATTAAAACATTTTAGATAGGTTATTTTTAATATGGATGTAGTGGACCCAAATGTAGAGTTAAAAATTGTTGAAGAAATGATTAGTGATGGGGCAAGCCCAACCTCATTATTTCAACAAGTTTTGACTCTCGTTAAAAGACGAGGAACCAAGAGGTCCATTATTACCAAATTAATTAATAAAATTCTAGCTAGTATAACTTTATATACACATGATGAAATAAAGGGTTTAATAGATAGATTAAAAACAAACCTAGTTGAAATTACAGAGTTAGATAATGATATAATAAATAAATTTGCTGACTGCGAGGAATTCACATTTGAAAGCGCAGATAAAATTTGTGAAAAAAATGAATTTTACGCCTTTGGCATTTCATCTTTGATAAGTGAACTTGAAAATAAAATAACCCCTATGCAAAATATTTCCTCAAATAATGCTCATATTGAAACTGGTTTTTCTGGTCTAAAAAGACCCGAACTCCAGCTCCCTGAATTTGATGGAAAACCTGAAGACTTTGATAGGTTCATAAAAAACTTTGAAGAAATAATGGATAGAGAGAAATACAATAAATTTGCTAAACATTCTTGTCTAATGAAACAACTCAAAGGTCCAGCAAAAATTTTAATACAAAAAAGCCCTTTAGCAGATATGGATTATGATATGGCCAAAAACTTATTAAAAAGTGCCTTCAGTAACAAGTCTTTACAACAATATTCAGTTATTGAAAAACTTTTAAAATTAAAATTAACCAATGATTTTTATACTTGGATCAGTGATGCCAAATTGATAGAAAGTCAAGTAGATAGCTTAAAAATAAATAGTAAAGTGATTTGCCAATATTTTTTGTGGAATAGTTTGCCTGAAATATATCAAACCCAATATATAAACATTACAAATAATACATATCCAAATTTAGATGAAATTTTAAATAATGCATTTGAAGTTCATAATAGAATTGGGAAGAGTGGGTTAGTAAATACAAAAACAAATGCAAATACATACATTACTAAAACTACATCACAAGTTGAGAAAAAAACAGTAGCTGTAGCTACCTAATATCTGATGCTGAATCAAAAAAAACCAAAACAATACTGAACAACAAAAAGGGGTGGCTTGTTCCATTTGCTCAAACATTGCCAAACATCAGATTGTACATGGACCATAAATTACTATAGCGACCAACTTTCAATACACGCTGAACCAAATTGCAAAAAATAAAAAGAATTGGGAGGTTGTATTAAATGTGGGTACTTGAATCATAAAATTGAAAACTGTAGGTTTAAATTTAATGCTAAATGTAGAAATTGTAACTCATGGCACTCAGCATTTTTATGTATTAAAAAACAAAGTGGACCTAATTCAACTCAAAAACCAAAAAACAATAAAAATAAAAATAATGCACAAGCAGAAACATCAACCAATGTTGTTGAACTAAATGTTACACCTGTAGATAACCCATCCTCAGAGCAAGTAGCAAATTGTTTGTTATTAAGCTCCTTAAATGTAACAACTAGTCAAAACATAACTCTTCCTACCTTCACCACCACTTGTATAAATAAAAACAATAACAACCAAGACTTGCGGGTTTTATATGATTCTGGGTCTGAAATAAATTTTATATCTCAAACAGTAGCACAAAAAATTAAATATAAAGTTGTACAGTCTGAAATAATGCTTAATGTAAAGGGTTTCAATGAAAGCAAATATTACAAAACTTCTATTATAGAAGTTGATATAAAAATAAATAATAAAAATAACAGTATTGTTGCAGCTGTAGTCCCTTCAATACAAACCAGAGTGAATATACCTTCCCCTCAAATTGTAAAGGCATTTGAGGAACATAAAATACCTTTAGCTGATAAGCACTTAAGAAATAAGAATAATAGGGAAATCCATATACTATTAGGTGTGAATGGAGCCCACATAATACCAATAAATGCATGTTCATTTGGGTTAACAAACAACAGTTCACTGTTATATTACACTTCTTTAGGAATCTTATTAGCTGGGGACTTAAATAAATTAATAAAAAATTTGCCATATTTGAAGTATATAAAGAAATTTACCGAGCAGGCTGACTTGCTCGCAAAAAATGTCAAAATAGAAAATAATATTGAATGACTAGAAATGGATTACTCTATCACATCTCTAGCTCAAAATAATAATACTAGCATAGAATTGGATGATGATCTAGTAAATAAAAATTTAAAAGATTTATTAAATTATGATAGTTTTGAATGTCCTAAAAAATTCTCAGAGTTAGATATGGAACTTATAAAATACTTAATTACAAATACACATGTAGATATGGAGACAGGTCGATTGATAATGCCTTGTTTATGGAATAATAAATTAATAAAATTTTTGCCAAATAATTTTTATTTGGCTAATTCTGTATTGAAATCAATACTTAAAAAATATAAAAAAGAGCCTCTAAAATTAGAAGCATATAATAATGTCATTTTTGACCAACTTAACCAAGGTATCATTCAACCTGTTGAAATAAATACAGTAAAAAATAATAATAAAGTTTCATTTTTAGCTCATAATGCAGTTTTTAGAGATCATGTAGAAACGACAAAATGCAGAATTGTATATTTGTCGAACCTATGTGATAAAAATGAACCAACTAATTTATCACATAATAATGTTAGCTTACCAGGACCTAATTTAAATAATAGATTGGATATCGCATTAACACTACTTAGGTTCAATCAGTATCTGTTGGTATTTGACATTGAAAGAGCCTTTCACAATATTAAATTGCCCTTTGAGGATACTGAAAGATTCCATTTTTTGTGGTTCAAAAATATAAAAGAAAATGATTTTAGTATTGTTTCTTATAAATTAATGCGACTTCCGTTTGGTATTAGATGTAGCCCTTCCATTCTCATGGTAGCACTTTACATAATATTAATATTGCATGTTCATACTTGTGATGAGTTTGAATGTGAACTTAGGAAGATTTTGTATAACCTGTCTTATATGGATAACTTAGGTTATTCTTCATCTTCTGAAAGTGAAATTATTCTTGCTTATCATAGGTCTCATGTAATATTTAACAATTATGGGTTCAATTTGCAACAATTTCATAGTAATTCACCAGAGTTTAAAAAATTAAATTATAGTGAGTTAGACAATAATAGTAGTGTGGATGAGCCTATAAATAATCACGTAAAACTATTGGGAATGATGTGGGATACTCATAGTGATACCTTGTATAATAAAAATAATGAAATGGACCCCAAAGCAAACACTTTGAGATCTATTTTATCTACTATAAATGGTCTATTTGACCCACTAAATATTGGACTTCCTGGAAAAAACAGGGCTAAACTTTTTTTACATAAACTGCAAAATAACAAAGAGATATAACTTGGGACAAAAAACTAAATAGTAATTTACTAAAAGAATATAAAAATATTTGCTCACAATATAATAAAAGTAAAAAACCAGAAAATAAAAAGATTTATTGGGGATTATGCTTCTTCATATAATATTATAGCATTTACTGATGCTAGTAAAGACATTTATGGTAGTGTCTTATACTTACAAAATACAGATAATAGTGAGCTGCATTTTTTATGTGCAAAAAATAAATTAATTTCAAACAAAAATACTAATAGATCTATTCCAGTTTTGGAGCTATTTGGGGTAAAATTTGGAGCTCAGTGTCTAATAGAAATGCTTGACAATTTAACTAACACTTTCACACCTTTAAAAATAAATAAATTACATTTATATACTGATTCAATGGTAACATTGAATTGGATTATAAATAAAATTGAAAAATTAAACAAAATTGAAAGAAAAGGAACCATTATAAATAATCAGCTGAATTTTATTGAAACTGCATGTGAAAAACACCCGATAACTTTTCATCATTGTGAAGGATCTCAGAATCCTAGTGATTATGTTACTAGATGTGTTTCATATAAGGTTTTATTAAAAAATTCACTTTATTTAAATGGACCTATATTAAACAACAATAATGAAAGGTTAAAAGTCACTGTTCCAAATCCCTTATATAATAATAGTACAGATTTTAATATTTATAATATTCAAACTTTTTCTTTTGTACCCTTATTTAAATTAGATAGGTTTTCTTCTTTGAATAAACTATTTAAGGTTTCACACTATGTAAGAAAATTTATTCATAATTTAAAGCTTAAAGTACATGAGAAAAACCCCACTTTGTTTTCCAATTGTGACCCTAATGCCATATGCTCATATGAAGAAAGTTGTAATGTCATTTTTAGGCAATATCAGCTAGAAAATTTTTCAGAAACATATCAATATTTAATAAACCCAAAAAATAATAAAGAAACAAATTTGGTTACACAACTTAATCTTTTTCTTGATAAAAACAATATAATTAGAGTAAAGAGTAAATTTGCAAATTTAGATGCTGATTTTAATCAAAAAAATCCAATATTGTTGAATAAAAATCATTCACTAACTGATATAATAATTAAAGAATTACATGTAAAAATGAAACATGCAGGTGTATATAAACTTCTAGCTATAATAAGAAAAGAGTTTTATATTCCAACAGCATATTCAGTAATTAAGAAAAACATTAAAGACTGCATCAAATGTAAATTAATGTATGGCAGAACCATAAAAATTAATCAGAACCATTACAAAGATTATAGAATAAATCCATCTCAAATTCCATTTAGAGAAATATTTCTTGACCACATTGGACCTTTTAATATAAAAATAAATAATGTAGTAGAGAAGATTTACATATTAATTATAACTTGCACATACACTAGAGCTGTAAACCTTGTTCTATGTAAAAATGTAGATAATAAATGCTTTATCTCTGCCTTTCAAT
>JABUQX010004339.1:12500-27825 GCA_015478945.1 Trachelipus rathkii | reverse complement strand
AGACTTACCTGCGAATTCGCCAAGACTGTAGTTTGATACTTTGCAATTGTAAAAAAGATTATAGGTATGATCTTCCCCTTTCCCAGTTGAAAGGTCAGGAGGTGCAGTGTTAATATTTCAGCTTTATGGAAAAGGCGCTATCACAAAAGTGGAAAGAGCTGGGCAGTGGCTAGTTATGACCTGATGCATCTTCAACAAACTGCAGGAGAAGAAATCATCGGTTAAATCAGGCCTCATAGCCAGAAAACTATCGCGAGAGTTGTTGGCAGCTGGCGAGATATTTTCTGTAGCAACTTTCCATAACTGAAGAAAGGGGAGTTGGCTGTAATGACAGTCAAAGCATAAGTTTCAAAGGATCCTTTAGGTGTTGTTTAGCAATTAATTCGACGAGACTCGCAGCAGTTTTAAAAATAATAATGCTTTGGGATGGTGCGGATCCTTTGTATTAGCTGTAGAGTGTTTCTTCTCCCTGTTATGCTTGTGAAGGTGACGAATGGCTAGAGGTCTATGCAAATCACTTTCAGGTGTAGTAGAAGGAATACAAGTGGAAACACTTGCTGGGCTAGAAGTAGGAGGCAACTAGGTGGGGTCAGTCTGGGGACCCGATACATGAATATAGTACTTGGTTAATAATATTTTTTCTTGAAGAAGCTAGTTTCATAAAAAATTAAACCACAGACTTCGTCTCCATAGATGAGCAAATAAAACAATATAATAAAAGAAACATAAAAGTACAAAACAGGATGGACTGGAAATGCGTATAAATTTCATAAGGAAGGGTAGTCCTTCTCCCCGCCCAACACGGTCAATAGACCGAAGAGACTCACACAACTTATAAAGTACCCCACTTCGTAGGGTAAACTGTGGATGTGGCATCGGAAGAACCTCCCGGAAGTCCACACCGGCTTCCTCCCCGTGAAAGCACATCGAACCTAAATAAACAATTTTAGAGCCCCTTATATCATACGTCAAAGTGCAGGGAGAGCTTCTTCATCGGTTAGCTCAAGGTTTAGGTCCCCTACAATTGTCGACCCGGTCATGGGCACACGAAAATACCGGGTTTTCTCCTGTACTGTTTTACTTATACACGAGGAAGAGAAGTGTGAGGTAGACTGAAGACCCAAGAAGGAAGAGGTACCGGATGGCCGAAGGGGCTGTCATAAGAAAAAAGGAGGACATTCTCTTTCAAGAGGCCGAAAGTAAATTAATAGTATTTAAAATTTTAAGGGGACGGATGGGTGGGAATTAAAAATAAAAGGAAAAGAGCAGCGGATAGAAATTCGAATGGAGGAGAAGAATTGAAAAATGTGAGAAAGCCATGCAAAAATAGAGGGGATAAATAAGATTAAAGCAGTTTCGTATTGTGACAACATTCATTATGCTAGTGCTGGCAGCCCGAAGAAAACGCAGGAAATCCCTCATGTTTTGCTTCTTGTCACTGTGCTATGCTCCAGTTATTCCCAAGAGTTAAATATTGCCAACAAGAATCAAAGTTAGAATAAATTAAATGAACTGATTTCGAACGTATTGTATATACTATATATATATGATATAAGTATATATATTATATATATTATATAGATAATATATATATATATACTATATATAATAATATATACTTTGATATATAAATACTATATATATATTATAATATATATTATAAACTAATATAAATAAATATATTTATAATATATATATATAGCGATTTTAAGCTATTTTCAGTTTATGTAATTATTTACATGGCAAGTTTCCCTGAGTTGTTCTGAAGGTTTATATCTATGACAAGCATTAATTAAAAACACTTAATTATTTTAAAACACTTAAAATAGCAATGTTCATTAGTAGTGACTAGCTTTCGCCGCTATTCACGGCCTTTTCAAGTCCTATATAGCTGAATGGAAATGATTGCTAATTTTTTTTGAGATCTCGTCTTCAGGTAGATAGTTGGTTCTGTAATAAACTTTTGTAGAAAAGTGAGTACTTCATAATTCTGTTCTGAATTGTGTCTGTTTTGTAATCTCCAGGTCATCTATCATAGTTTGGAAGGTTGTGCCGACACAAAATTGGCTTCCAAACTATCCAAACTCTATAATTATGTGCCCCCTGGACGATTACAAAAATTGTGACACAATACAAGAACAGAATTATGAAGCTCTCCCCTTTCTACAAAAGTTTATTACATAACCAACTATCTACCATGAAGAACGAGATCTCAAAAAAATTGAACAAATTTCCATTCACTATATAGACTTGAAAAAGGCTGTGAAAAACAGCGAAAGCTAGTCAATACCGTGTTGCTATATATTTTTAATGTTATAAGTATTTAAATGCTTTTTAAATTATTTTTGCATAAAATTAAAGATCCAGTAGCAACATCAGGCCGAAACTTGGCCAAAAAGTGATTGAATATTAACTATATATATATTATAATATAGAATATTACATATTATATATATATATTATATTATATATATAAATATATATCATATCCATATATAATATATATACTTATATATATATAGTATTATATAAAATATAATTATAAATATTATACTATAACATATATACATATAACTACTATATAAATATATATATTAGATATCATATATATAACATACATATATCAATATACACGAATATATATACTATATAACTTACTACCCTAATAATATAAACTAATAGCATAATAGATAAATAAATACTAATATTATAATATATTACAATACGTACATATATAATTATTTATATATATACTTCTAACTATATAAATACTATATATATATACTATATTAATTATATAATATACATATACTATAATATTATATATATAATATACTAATATATATTTAAAAATATTATACCTATATATACTAAATATATATATAGTACTATATATATATATATATACCTATACTATATATATATATAATACACAATAATATAACTACTATTATATATAATATATAAGACACACAATTAATAACTAAAAAACAATATATATATATTTATATATGTATATATATATATATATTAAATAATTATTACTATAATATATATACTATATATAATATTATATAATATTATAATATAATATCACCTATATATAGATATAACTAATATATATTATACTACCTACTAAAAAAAAACAATTACCTATAAGTATATATATTAATATATTATAAATATTATAAATATACTTTAAATCTTTATATCTATATTAATATATATTATATTTAACTTATAATACATATATATACTCATATTATACTATATAAATACTATTATATATATATTATATATATATATATATATATATAATATTTATATATTAATATATATAATATATTATACCAACTATATATATATTATATATATAAATATATATGCTTATATATTCAGATTTTATTCATTGGATATATTAACTCAAGATAACTTTCAGCAGAGTTATAAAATACATTTATTTTAAATTAAAGTTCAGTGCACAAGGCAGACAGACCCGGCCATTCAAATTATAACAAACAAGCTTTTATTGCTTTTATGATTGAAGAAGAAAAGCGCGTCAAATTACTGTTCAAAAATTGTAGTTTCGGAATCCAAAAACATTTTCTTCACCTATTCATAACTATAAATATATATACTATAATATATATATACTATATAACATAAACTAATATATATAATATTACTATAAATATATATTATATATTATAATATATATATATAATATATATATATAATTTATATATATATATATATATATATACTTATAAATATATTATATAGCACTCATATATATATATATAAAGTCAATTGTACCAGGACCCATCCAACAAGCTCACAATAGATTGGGAAGGAGGCCCGTCCGTCGACATATAGCTGGCCCTAGCTGAGCTGATATTGGTGGCCAATACTGAGGCTTCGCACAAGTATCACCTCGTGCAAGCGCCTTGCGTCTCAAGGCAGGAAAGCAAGATGCCATATTTCTTTGCTTCTATATTTATTAGGATTTTGTCGTCAGACAGTTTTCTTTCGTCCAGCACTCTTGGCAATAAGATCGAAAGCCTTGTCGGAGAGCCAGGATATTAATCAGTTGCAGGGTTGGCCGGCCTTGTCGGTAATCATTCCGGGAGGCTACCTGCGAAAGCCCTCCCGCAGAAAAGAGTCGGTGCGTGAGCCCATTTTGGCCTCTCTGTATCGCGACTTCCTTGACAGTACCCCATACATGATAGAGGCGCCGTTCCATATATTGGTATGCTTTTCTTACGCGGATGGGAGCAGCCAAAAAAATTGCATTGTAGACGGATATCCTGTTGTGCTTTTTAGAATAAACTGTCTTTAAGAGCCTGCGAGCGCGCTGCAACGAATTCTGAATAAATGACATAAGAGCTGGTTCTGCCATATACAAGAATAGAATTCGAAAAGCGCGAAATCGTTATATCATTATTCAGCCATAAAAATCTGAAGCATGACGCCGGGAGCGGTATGGGAAAGGTTGCCGTTAGGGAGGACAGCAGACGCACTCACACTGTCCCTGTTTTAGCAGCCGTCAGTAAACACAATGCGTAAATCCACCGTGAACTTGGCAATTATATAAGAATGATGCCCTATTAGCAAGCCCAGCCCGTGAGTGGTAGTAAAAAAAAAAAAACATTGCCGCAAGTGCAGGTTCAGGAATTAGCCAAAGTGCTATATATACCTTCACACCATAGAACGGCAGCCCACATTTTGCCAAAAGCGGATTTGAGGAAGCTTAAACGAGCGTTTAAATTGATGTTTTCAAATGGCCAGCTAAGGAAGAATTCATAAGGTATAACATTGTTGACTTCGAAACCCATATTTTCACATTGAAGCCGCTGAGAAAAGGTGCTAAAAAGCGTTAAACAGTAAATGCAAGGATTTTGCGCGTAATCAGACGAGCTCCCGAAGCAGGCGGGAAATCCATAAACGTTATGTATCGAGAAATCTTTTAGCTGGAGAATTTCTTACAATGAACAGAAATATTTTCGTTTTCTGGTCTAAATAATAAATAGTGCCTTTGGAAGTGTTTCTTATTTCATCAGGACATAAAAGACATAAGAGGGATGTTTTGCGAGAGACGTTATGGATGACAAAATGAAATTTTTATTCCGGGTAGTAACTTGAGCACCTGGGGTGTCAATGGCATACCAGTCGACGAATCGCTGAGGATATGCAGAACACTTTCAGATGTAGTAGGAATAAAAGCGGAAACACCTACTGATCTAGAAGAAAGAGGGACCGAGGTGGGGTCAGGCTGAGAAACCGACAAATAGTAGTTGTTGTTGATGTTGCTTTGCTCGCCTTGGTTCAATAGCGTTTTTTCATGAAGATCCATTTTCATAAAAATAAAATCTCAGACTTCTTCTCCATAACTGAGCAATTACAACAATAAAGCAAATGAAGCGTAAAAGTAAATAACAGGATCGGCTGAAGAGGAGTATATTTTATAGGGAAGGGTATCCTTCTCCCCACAACAGGTCACAGATTAGAAACTCATAAAACTTCCCGGAACCTACTCCGTAGGGAAGGCTGTGGATGTGGCCTTGGAAGAGCCTCCCGGAACTCGACGCCGGTTTATCAACCGTGAGCCACACTGAACCTGAATAGCTTCATCTTACACCTAAGTTAGGGGTGGCCAACCTTTTGCATACCATAAGCCAATTTTTTTCACAGATGAGTTCAGAAGCGCCATATAAATATATTATATATATTATATATATATAATTATAACAGAATATCACACAATATATATATATATACTATAATATATATATATACAATATATATCTATATATATATATATAATATATATACTATATATATAATATATAAATTATATATAAAATCTAATTGACTCACTATTAACTATATATATATATATATATATATTCACAATACTAAATATTAATATACATATTATATACTCAAAAATACCACACCTAAACTCAATACATCAAATAACAAAAACCTACATAATATAATATATAAAGAAATCACAACAAATATATGAATTTCTAATTACTATATTTTTTAGAATTCTTTGATTTAAAAAATACAGCACTAATTTCTAATATGCTCACTTATGAAAAAAATAAATAAGCAAATTATGTTAAGATATATGCAGCCTTTAGATTACTATTTAAGCCTTGATTCAACTGATGATCATTGACGATGTTTTATTACACGGAAATTTGAAATCATGTTTAAACATGAGTTTTGGCCTGAAAATATATTGAATATGAGAGTCGACGCTACAAAAAATTGCATAAGCCTTACGATATTTGCTACATACTTTTTTATATCTTGCCAGATTTAACAAATTTCTGGAAATAAAATGAATTTTTAGTTTTCATTAAGTAAATTCGTAAGAAATAGGCTGACGTTGCCCAGTTAAAATATAAAATCTCCTAAAAAGAACCCCGTAGCATGCGCCACATATAATCATCCAATGCGCCACGTTTGAGGCATGCGCCATGGGTTGGCCACCCCTGACCTAAGTGCAGGACAGACTCCTCATAGATTAGCTCAAGGTTCTGGTCCCATACAATTAACGGCCCGGTCAAAGGGAAGCAAAAGGACCGGTTTTTAGCCTGTAACCTAATTCACTTCACGGGGAAAGGCTGTGTCTGAAAAATAGGGAGGATCTCATTGAAAAAGGGAAACTACACAAAAGTACTGAAATGGAAAAAAAATAAAAATATAAAAAAAAATAAATAAATAAATAAAAGAGATAGAAACTGCGATGGAGAAGGAGGATTGTAAAATATAGATAATTCGATAAATGAAGGGAGAGAAAAAGACTAAAAGTTTCATATCTGACAAATGTCCAAACTAGTACTTGGGCAGAAGGGATGCACGAAGTCCCCCAAGTATTGGTTCTTGTAACTATGCTACGTTCCAGGTTATTCACCAAGAGTATAGCACTGTTATAAGAATCAAGATATATAACTAGAGGGCATATTTAGTGTTCAGGTGGGCTGGAAAGTGGACGAATGTTCAGAGCCTTTTGTAGCTCATATACACGGAGAGTATTTTAAATGTACAATCGATAGCACAATTTCAATGTTTACATGAGAATTGTATGAGTACACCTACACCAACACCTCTCTTAATATATACTCTCAATATATTTACACACACACATGCTCACACTCAAACATTTCTTTCAACAAATAAAAATGTTGAAAAATTATATTGCCAAATAAATATTTGTAGGAGGTTCGTCAAAAGAATTCTGCTCAATCAGTACCCCGCCTTGCATCCCTACTATAAAGTTGACCACTACTGATGATGCTGATAGTGTCATTAGGGCTCTACCTACTTGATTTGGTAAACTAATATTTTGTTTATTATTTTTGCAACATTCCTGGTTTATAGTTTAGTTTCAACTTTGTTGAAAACCACCACCTTCACCCTATAAGCCTCTAAACCTCCGAAACTCCGGAATGGACCGCTGTCTTTCTAATGTTCAATTTAATTGATTTTTTTTGTTAATTTATCTTTAATTCTACAGACTTTTCTCAATTCTTCGACTATCTTATCTAAATTTTAAAACAAAGAATATTCTACCATTGTCTTTTTTTTGAAATCATCATGCCTTTCTTCTAGGACTAAAGATAAAGTTGGTAAAATCACGTATTATTTTTCTATCCATAACAACTTTCAGAAGATAGTTCAGATGCTTACCAATATTCTTGACCATCTTGAAAATAAGTCCACCTCTGGTGCTAGCAAGTAGTCGAACTTGCAGCATTTTTCTATGAATATATAGTTTAAGAGAAAGAAAACTTACCAAAATGCTTAAAAAGCCTTGGACAGTATTCGCAATATTTTTAACTTGGCACTGATTACTATTCGGATCTGACGTAAAGAAACCAGTCGAACCACTTGTCAAAATTGGGAAAAGAATAATGCCTCGAATTCTTCCTAAGATACTAATAAGTATGTTCTTTATATCATCAGTAGGCCTATATTCTGGGCGAAGAGACTTAACTGTAGTAGTTTCAGGGACCCATTTGCCATTAATTAAAATAAAACCAGGTTGTTTTTTTGTAAAGTTAATTCCCCATATTGGTGGTCTAGTTGGTATCGTTGAAGGTAGTGCTTGTTTAGGAACCCATTTGCCATTAATGAAAACATAGCCTGGTTGCTGTTTAGTAAAAGTAAGTCCCCATGTAGGCTTTTTAGTTGTTCGCATTGTGGTGGATGTACCCTCAGCAACCCACCTACCGTTAATGAAAATATATCCAGGTTGTCTTGGCACCCACCTACCATTGAAGAAAATATAGCCAGGTTTCCTTTGTGTGACTTTAATATCCCATAATGGTTGCTTAGTTGTAGTTCTCGCAGTACTTGTGGTTTGAGGAACCCATCTGCCATTAATGAATATGAATCCTGGTTTTCTTTGGGTGAAATTTTGTTCCCACGTAGGCTGCTTTGTGGTTTTTCTCGTAGTTGAAATTGTAGTTTCGGGAATCCATCTACCATTAACGAAAATATATCCAGGTCTTCTTTGGGTAAAATTGAATCCCAATGTTGAAGACTTAGTAGTAGTTCGTGTGGTAGTTGATGTGGTTTTAGGAACCCACCTGCCATTAATGAATATGAATCCTGGTTTTCTTTGGGTGAAATTTTGTTCCCACGTAGGCTGTTTTGTAGATTTTCTCGTAGTAGAAATTGTTGTAGTTTCAGGAACCCATCTACCATTAATGAAAATATATCCAGGTCTTCTTTGGGTAAAATTGAATCCCAATGTTGAAGATTTAGTAGTGGTTCTTGTAGTAGTTGATGTGGTTTGAGGAACCCATCTGCCATTAATGAAAATGAATCCTGGTTTTCTTTGGGTGAAATTTTGTTCCCACGTAGGCTTCTTTGTGGTTTTTCTCGTAGTTGAAATTGTAGTTTCCGGAATCCATCTACCATTAATGAAAATATATCCAGGTCTTCTTTGGGTAAAATTGAATCCCAATGTTGAAGACTTAGTAGTAGTTCTTGTGGTAGTTGATGTGGTTTCAGGAACCCACCTGCCATTAATGAATATGAACCCTGGTTTTCTCTGGGTGAAATTTTGTTCCCACGTAGGCTGCTTTGTGGTTTTTCTCGTAGTTGAAATTGTAGTTTCGGGAATCCATCTACCATTAACGAAAATATATCCAGGTCTTCTTTGGGTAAAATTGAATCCCAATGTTGAAGACTTAGTAGTAGTTCGTGTGGTAGTTGATGTGGTTTTAGGAACCCACCTGCCATTAATGAATATGAATCCTGGTTTTCTTTGGGTGAAATTTTGTTCCCAAGTAGGCTGTTTTGTAGATTTTCTTGTAGTAGAAATTGTTGTAGTTTCGGGAACCCATCTACCATTGATGAAAATATATCCAGGTTTTCTTTGGGTAAAATTGAATCCCAGTGTTGAAGATTTAGTAGTGGTAGTTGATGTGGTTTTAGGAACCCACCTGCCATTAATGAATATGAATCCTGGTTTTCTTTGGGTGAAAGTATGTTCCCACGTAGGCTGCTTTGTAGATTTTCTCGTGGTTGAAATTGTTGTAGCTTCGGGAACCCATCTACCATTAATGAAAATATATCCAGGTCTTCTTTGGGTAAAATTGAATCCCAATGTTGAAGACTTAGTAGTGGTTCTTGTGGTAGTTGATATGGTTTCAGGAACCCATCTGCCATTAATGAATATGAATCCTGGTTTTCTTTGGGTGAAAGTATGTTCCCACGTAGGCTGGTTTGTAGATTTTCTCG
Source organism: Trachelipus rathkii (assembly GCA_015478945.1). NCBI lineage: Eukaryota > Metazoa > Arthropoda > Malacostraca > Isopoda > Trachelipodidae > Trachelipus > Trachelipus rathkii. The sequence continues at coordinate 18,060 of JABUQX010004339.1, read as the reverse complement.
TAGTTGAAATTGTTGTAGTTTCGGGAACCCATCTACCATTAATGAAAATATATCCAGGTCTTCTTTGGGTAAAATTGAATCCCAATGTTGAAGACTTAGTAGTGGTTCTTGTGGTAGTTGATGTGGTTTGAGGAACCCATCTGCCATTAATGAATATGAATCCTGGTTTTCTTTGGGTGAAAGTATGTTCCCACGTAGGCTGCTTTGTAGATTTTCTCGTACTAGAAATTGTTGTAGTTTCGGGAACCCATCTACCATTAATGAAAATATATCCAGGTCTTTTTTGGGTAAAATTGAATCCCAATGTTGAAGACTTAGTAGTGGTTCTTGTGGTAGTTGATGTGGTTTGAGGAACCCATCTGCCATTAATGAATATGAATCCTGGTTTTCTTTGGGTGAAAGTATGTTCCCACGTAGGCTGCTTTGTAGATTTTCTCGTAGTTGAAATTGTTGTAGCTTCGGGAACCCATCTACCATTAATGAAAATATATCCAGGTCTTCTTTGGGTAAAATTGAATCCCAATGTTGAAGACTTAGTAGTGGTTCTTGTGGTAGTTGATGTGGTTTCAGGAACCCATCTGCCATTAATGAATATGAATCCTGGTTTTCTTTGGGTGAAAGTATGTTCCCACGTAGGCTGGTTTGTAGATTTTCTCGTAGTTGAAATTGTTGTAGTTTCGGGAACCCATCTACCATTAATGAAAATATATCCAGGTCTTCTTTGGGTAAAATTGAATCCCAATGTTGAAGACTTAGTAGTGGTTCTTGTGGTAGTTAATGTGGTTTCAGGAACCCATCTGCCATTAATGAATATGAATCCTGGTTTTCTTTGGGTGAAAGTATGCTCCCACGTAGGCTGCTTTGTAGATTTTCTCGTAGTTGAAATTGTTGTAGTTTCAGGAACCCATCTACCATTAATGAAAATATATCCAGGTCTTCTTTGGGTAAAATTGAATCCCAATGTTGAAGACTTAGAAGTGGTTCTTGTGGTTGTTGATGTGGTTTGAGGAACCCATCTGCCATTAATAAATATAAATCCTGGTTTCCTTTGGGTGAAATTTTGTTCCAACGTAGGCTGTTTTGTAGATTTTCTTGTAGTAGAAATTGTTGTAGTTTCGGGAACCCATCTACCATTAATGAAAATATATCCAGGTCTTCTTTGGGTAAAATTGAATCTCAATGTTGAAGACTTAGTAGTGGTTCTTGTGGTAGTTGATTTGGTTTCAGGAACCCATCTGCCATTAATGAATATGAATCCTGGTTTTTTTTTGGTGAAATTTTGTTCCCACGTAGGCTGCTTTGTAGATTTTCTTGTAGTAGAAATTGTTGTAGTTTCGGGAATCCATCTACCATTAATGAAAATATATCCAGGTCTTCTTTGGGTAAAATTGAATTTCAATGTTGAAGACTTAGTAGTGGTTCTTGTGGTAGTTGATGTTGTTTGAGGGACCCATCTGCCATTAATGAATATGAATCCTGGTTTTCTTTGGGTGAAGTTTTGTTCCCACGCAGGTTGCTTTGTAGATTTTCTTGTAGTAGAAATTGTTGTATCTTCGGGAACCCATCTACCATTAATGAAAATATATCCAGGTCTTTTTTGAGTAAAATTGAATGCTAATGTTGAAGACTTAGTAGTGGTTCTTGTGGTAGTTGATTTGGTTTCAGGAACCCACCTGCCATTAATGAATATGAATCCTGGTTTTCTTTGGGTGAAATTTTGTTTCCACGTAGGCTGCTTTGTAGATGTTCTCGTAGTCGAAATTGTTGTAGTTTCGGGAACCCATCTACCATTAATGAAAATATATCCAGGTCTTCTTTCAGTAAAATTGAGTCCCAATGTTAAAGACTTAGCAGTAGTTCTTGTGGTAGTTGATGTGGTTTGAGGAACCCACCTGCCATTAATGAATATGAATCCTGGTTTTCTTTGGGTGAAATTTTGTTCCCACGTAGGCTGCTCCGTTGTTGTTTCGGCAACCCATCTTCCATTAATGAAAATATATCTAGGTCTTGTGGTAATACTTTTATCTGGTCTGGGAAATTGTGGTTGTTCTCTTACAGGAAATTGATATCCAGGTTGTATTCCGAGCATTCTAATTAATAGATTGTCAAGTGGTTTTTCATCAGGTCCTTTTATAACATTGAGAATTAGTTTGGTTGGATCAGATCCCCCAGGTGGTTGAAAGTTTGGCTGTAATCCAAATATTATTTTGATCTTTTCCATATCAATATTTCCATCTGGACGAATAATGTTATTTGGAGTTAAGGTATTAGGATCGAAACCAATTGGAAGCTGGAACGAATGGGGTAAACCAAGCATTCTTATGATCAAGTTAATATCAGGTTTTCCATCTGGAAGTACAATAAGATTCCTGATAAATTTACTTGAATCATCGGTTTTAGGAAGAGATATTCCTGTTGGAAATCCTACAAGGTTTAATATTAAAGTTTTATCTGGTTTGGGAACTTGTGGAGGTTCTCTTCCCGGAAGAAGGAAGCCAGGTTGTAATCCGAGCATTCTAATTATTAGATTATCAATTGGTCTTCCATCTGGTCCTCTTACTACATTTAAGATAAGTTTATTGGGATCAGAACCACTTGGTGGTTGGAAATTTGGTGGTAGTCCTAATATAAGTTTAATCTTTTCAATATCAAGTGATCCATCCGGACGTATAATGTTATTAGGGGTTAAGGTACTTGGATTGAATCCTGGTGGAAATTGGAATGTGTGAGGTAGATCAAGCATTCTTATTATCAAGTTGATATCGGGTTTGCCATCGGGAAGAGTAATAAGATTTTTAATGAACTTGCTAGGATCATCATTTTGAGGAAGAGGTGTTCCTGGTGGAATTCCTACAAGGTTTAATATTAAAGTTTTATCTGGTTTGGGAACTTGTGGAGGTTCTCTTCCTGGAAGAAGGAAGCCAGGTGGTAATCCGAGCATTCTAATTATTAGATTATCAATTGGTTTTCCATCTGGTCCTCTTACTACACTTAAGATTAGCTTGTTGGGATCAGAACCACTTGGTGGTTGGAAGTTTGGTGGTAGTCCTAATATAAGTTTAATCTTTTCAATATCAAGTGATCCATCCGGACGTATAATGTTATTAGGGGTTAAGGTACTTGGATTGAATCCTGGTGGAAATTGGAATGTATGAGGTAGATCAAGCAAGCTAATTACCAAGAAAGAGAACCCTCTTTCAGAGTATCTGTTGCATAATAAGATTTTTAATGAACCTGAAACCGATGCAACGGTTGTGCAAGATGTGCTCCTGGTGGAATTCCTACAAGGTTTAATATTAAAGTTTTATCTGGTTTGGGAACTTGTGGAGGTTCTCTTCCTGGAAGAAGGAAGCCAGGTGGTAATCCGAGCATTCTAATTATTAGATTATCAATTGGTTTTCCATCTGGTCCTCTTACTACACTTAAGATTAGCTTGTTGGGATCAGAACCACTTGGTGGTTGGAAGTTTGGTGGTAGTCCTAATATAAGTTTAATCTTTTCAATATCAAGTGATCCATCCGGACGTATAATGTTATTAGGGGTTAAGGTACTTGGATTGAATCCTGGTGGAAATTGGAATGTATGAGGTAGATCAAGCATTCTTATTATCAAGTTGATATCGGGTTTGCCATCGGGAAGAGTAATAAGATTTTTAATGAACTTGCTAGGATCATCATTTTGAGGAAGAGGTGTTCCTGGTGGAATTCCTACAAGGTTTAATATTAAAGTTTTATCTGGTTTGGGAACTTGTGGAGGTTCTCTTCCTGGAAGAAGGAAGCCAGGTGGTAATCCGAGCATTCTAATTATTAGATTATCAATTGGTTTTCCATCTGGTCCTCTTACTACACTTAAGATTAGCTTGTTGGGATCAGAACCACTTGGTGGTTGGAAGTTTGGTGGTAGTCCTAATATAAGTTTAATCTTTTCAATATCAAGTGATCCATCCGGACGTATAATGTTATAAGGCGTTAAGGTACTTGGATTGAATCCTGGTGGAAATTGGAATGTGTGAGGTAGATCAAGCATTCTTATTATCAAGTTGATATCGGGTTTGCCATCGGGAAGAGTAATAAGATTTTTAATGAACTTGCTAGGATCATCATTTTGAGGAAGAGGTGTTCCTGGTGGGATTCCTACAAGATTTAATATTAAAGTTTTATCTGGTTTGGGAACTTGTGGAGGTTCTCTTCCTGGAAGAAGGAAGCCAGGTGGTAATCCGAGCATTCTAATTATTAGATTATCAATTGGTCTTCCATCTGGTCCTCTTACTACGTTTAATATTAATTTATTGGGGTCATTTCCACCTGGTGGTTGGAAGTTTGGTGGTAATCCAAATATTAGTTTTATCTTTTCTATATCAAGAGATCCGTTGGGACGAATGATATTGCTTGGAGATAAGCTATTTGGATTGAATTGTAGAGGTAGCCTGAAAGTGGGAGGTAAACCTACCAACCTTATTATGGTGTTAACATCAGGGTTTCCGTTAGGTAAATATATCAAATTTCTAACAAAATTGCTTGGGTCATCGGTTTTGGGAAGACTTCCTATTGGAATTTTAATGTTCTGGAATATTATGTTTGAATCAGGTTTTATTGTTTGGTCTTCTAGGAGTGGGTACCCAGGTGGCAAGCCTAACATTTTTATTATCAAATTAATATCTGATTTTCCATCCGGTCTTCTAAGTAAGTTTAAAATGAGGTTATTTGCGTCAAAACCACCAGGTGGTTTGTAAGTGTTCGGCAGTCCAAGAATTCTTATTATATTTAATATATTTAGAGACCCATCCTGATTAAAAATGACATTTGCATTTAAATTCTTAGGATTAAACCCTAACGGTGGTTGAAAATTTGGAGAAAGACCAAGCATTTTAATTATCATATTATTATCAAGAGTTCCATCAGGAGAGGTAAGCAGGTTTATTATAAAACGACTAGGGTTTATATTTTCTGGGAGTTTTATACCTGGAGGGAATCCAATTAACTTAAATAATACATCTTTATCTGGCTGTCCATTAGGTTCTTCAGACCATTTCACATTTGGTTTCAGTTCTTCAGGAAGTGGTGATCCTGGTGGTATTCCCAACATTTTAATGACTAGTTGTCTAAGTGGTTTCCTATCCGGTCCAACGAGCAAATTTAATATTAATTGCTTTGGATCAGTTGGGGGATTGTAATTTGGAGGCAGTCCGAACAACTTGATAATATTGTTTAAATTAGGCATTCCATTAGGGCCGATAATCATGTTCAGATTTATATTATTTTGGTTAAATCCTAAAGGAAACTGAAAGTTAGGAGGTAGCCCTAGCATTTTTAAAATCATGGAAAAATCAGGTTTTCCACTTGAATCCTGTAACAGATTAATTATAAATCTAGCAGGATTCGCAAATGACGGAAGCGTAGGTATTGGTGGTAAACCAAACATTCCCAAAATAACATTTATATTTAAGTTATTTTCTTCTGAAACATTATTTCCCGATCCAATCTGAACCTGTGTCCCTGGAGGTAAGCCTAGCATTCTTATAACAAGATTTTTCTCTGGCTGACCATTTGGACCAATAAGT
>JABUQX010004338.1:10000-32334 GCA_015478945.1 Trachelipus rathkii | reverse complement strand
CTTTCACAGTATAAAGATTACTACATCATCTAAACTAAGAATATAAACACAATGACAAAACCTAACACATCTTAAACATAAATAAAACTGTTAACATTAACAAATTCCACACTTAACACCCAGTTAAAGCAACTAAACATGGTATGCAAAGTAACCTATTATTTTTCAAGTATCTCTAACAATTAACGTTAATCTTACACTGACACAGTAACATTTTAACTAAAATTTCTCACAACATTGGTAATTATCATACTAATCAACGAATACTCTAACGTAAAAAGGTTCCACATCAATAAACTAAACAGACGTACATGAACTAAGAAAATAAATGTACAAAGACAAACCTAACACAACTTACACACGAATAAACTGTTAACATTAACAAATTCCACACTTAACACCAGTAAAGTAACTAACATTGCTAACATAACAATGTTTTCACATTAATAAAGCTAACATAGCATCATATGAACTAGGAAATAATGTACAACGACAAACCTAACACAAACAGGAATAAAATGTTAACATTAACAAATTCTCACTAACACCAGTAAAGCTAACTAACTTTACATACAAAACGTAACCCTCCCCCATTTATACTTTTTCCAAGCATATCGCTAACATATTAACGTTACTTACATTGACACAATAACATTTATCAAAAAAATGTGTCATAACCATACCTAACCATCATAATACTTAACGAGTAAATACGAATAAAGTAAAGTTTTTAGACTTATCTCTTTTGACTCCGCCTCCTTTCAGAAAATACCAACTCTAAACATGAAAAATGATTTTACGCTTAAACTATTTGCATAAAGTGATGCAAGACTATTAATTTGACCCTCTGGCAGAAAGCAAGCAATGTAGCAGTCGCCGATTCGTTTACGATTAAATATAAATGAAACATGTGGAATAACGAAACTCCTCGTGAAGATATCAACAACAAGCTAGAGATGCAGGGAGATGTCATCGTATCACACAGCGAAAAACTATCCTACTGAAGAAAATAGTGTATAAACATCCCTTAAATGTAATGAGATTCTTTCTTTCAAGCAATCAGAAAAGTAAACAAGAATACGACGTACGAATGAACCAAATCAGTTCAAAGTATATATTTTCGTTCGACAACAACAACAACAAACAACAACAAACAAACAACAACACAACAATAACAACAATAAGAATAAAAAGATATTTATCATACAACCAACGAATATATGCTAAACGTAACATTTGTTTCACATTAATAAAGCTAACATAGCATTACCAGAGCTAGGAAAATAATGTAACGACAACAAACCTAACACACTTAAGCACGAATAAAACTGTTAACATTAAACAAAGTTCCACACTTAACACCTGAAAAGTAACTGCATACAAAAGAACCTATTCATATTTTTACAAACATATCTCTAACATATTAACGTTAATTTTACATTGACAAGTATATTTTTGCCAAGAATTTACCTCACCTTGTTCAATTATCATACAGAGCAGTTGAAAGTATGCTACGTAACAAAGTTTTTCACATTAATAAAGCTACATAACATAACCTGAAACTAATAATTATAATGTACAACGACAAACCCAACACACCATACGCACAAAAAAACCGACTAAATTAACAACTTTCGCACTTTAACACAGTAAGTACATACCACTCGCCAAAACGTAACCTATTCCACACTTTTCAAACATACTCTACATATCATGTTAATTTTACATTAACAGTAAATATTAACAAAAGTTTAGCTAAAACCGGTCTAATCATCATACTGACAAAGAAATATAATGCTTACCGTAACAAATGTTTTACATCAGCTTCTAACATTTAACAAAAATTCATCATAAACCTCGTCTAAAATATCATAATCCCAGCGAATAATCGCAAACCATAAAGATTTAACCAAACATAACAAAAAATAACAAAATTTATCAAACATAACATAAAAATTAAGTTCTTGAGTAAAATATCACAGTAAAACGTAATATTTACTGATTTAAAGCAGTTAAATCAGTAAATCAGTAATCAACCACCCATCCCACAGTCCCCTACCGTCCCACCGCCTGTATCTATTAGCTATTGATTCAATCATATTTTCAAGTATCATTTTGGACAAACATAACATAAAAAATATTTCTTTAATACTGACCTACGGATATATGCTTAACCAACAAAGTTTAGCATCAATAAAGCTAACAAATCATAACCGCGATTAGGAATATAATGTACAAATGCAACTAACATACCTCGCGTAAGAATAATCAGCTAACATCCTGAAAATCCCTACTGATCAAGTAAACTACTAAGGTCATACAATACTCGATATATTCCCACTTTTCGAGCATATTAGCAACAGAAGCAGTAAATCAGTAAACAAAATCCCTTAACAAATGACCAATCTATCAAAATCCACCATCTTAACTATGATGACACTATCTTCATAAAAAGTTCATCGTTTCGAGTATACATCATTTACTATGAATAAACTTAACATAGAAAAGCTGGGCAAACCTAACATTATTCACCAAAAACTTAAACTAGGTTCACGTTTCTAACACATCATCGTCATTAACACAGTAATATCTTACAAAAATCATCATTTCTCTACAATCAGTGTTATTTCCACATTGTCATAGAATATTTAACATAACGTACTTAACTTACGAATAACAGTTTTCATTAACCAAGAGTATCTAAGCAACACATTACCTTCAAGAACCCATGGGATGCGCCCCTTGAAAGCGTGTGAATCCTGCGAGGGGATCACCCCGAAGGTTAAGCGGGCTTACCCCCCAAGGAGGGTAAGCCTCAGCCTTGTTGCACATCCCCCTGGGTTTCTTTCGGAAGTAATGTGTTGCTTTAGATATTACCTTGTTAATGAAAACTGTTTATTCGTTAAAAGTACGTTATGTTAAATATTTCTATGACAATGTGAAATAACACTGATTTGTTAAAGAAATGATGAGTTTTTGTAAAATTACTGTGTAACTGACGATGAGTTTAGAAACGTGAACTAGTGTTAAGTTTGTGTTGAATAATGTTAGGTTTGCCCCAGATTTTGCTAATGTCTACGTTTATCATAGGGCAAATGATGTTATACTCGAAACGAGTGACACTTGATGAAATAGTGTCAATTCATAGTCAAAGGTGCATCTTTGATAGATGTCAACTTTGTAAGATTTTGTTAGAAATACGCTTTACCTGTTGCTGATATAGCTCGAAAAATGGAAACATATCGAGTATGTATGAACCGTTAGCTAGTTTTCCTGATCAGTAGGAATTTTTCAGGATTAAGCTGATTTATCAACTGCGAGTTATGTAGGTTTGCATTGTACATATATTCCTAGTCGCGTATGATTTTAACTTTATTGATCTAAAACTTTGTTGTTAAGCATATATTCGTAGTTCAGTATATAAAGAATAGAGTGTGGTCTTTGCCAAAATGACTTGAAATATGACTTAATCAATAGCTCAATATCACAGCGGTGACGGTAGGACTCTGATGGTGGTTTGATTACTGATTTACGATTTACTGCTTTAAATAGTAAATTATTACGTTTTACTGTAATATTTTACTCAAAACTTATTTTTATTTTATGTTAGGATAAAATTTTGTATGTTTTGTAGTGGTTAAAAACTGTATGTTTGCATTATTCGCTGGGATTTGAATATTAGAACGATTATGAGAATTTTGTTAATTTACGAAGTTGATGTAAAACATTGTTACGTCAGCATTATATTCTTTGTCAGTATGATATAGACAGTTTAGCTAAACTTTTAAAATATTACGATGTTAATGTAAAGATTAACATTGATAGTCAGATATGCTTTGAAAAAATAGGTTACGTTTTGACCGAAGTGTTATGTACTTTTACTGTTGTAAGTGCGAAGTTTGTTAAATGTAGTTTATTCGTTGCGTATGTGGTTGGGTTGTCGTCTGTACATTATATTCTTAGTTCAGTTAGTTATGTTAGCTTTATTATGTGGAAACTTTGTACGTTAGATACTTTCACTGCTCGTATGATAATGTGAACCAAGGTATGATAAATTCTTGCAAAATATTGCTGTGTCAATGTAAATTAACATTAATATTTAGAGATATGTTTGGTTAAAGTATGAATAGGTTACGTTTGTATGCAATGTTAATTACTTTACAGGTGTTAAGTGGGAACTTTTATGTTAACAGTGTATTCTGCTTAAGTGGTGTTAATCTCGATTTACATTATTTTATTAGCCTGTTAATGCTATGTTAGCTTATTAATGTGAAAACAAGTTACGTTAGCATATATTTCTGTTTGTTAGTATCCAAAGAACTTATTTTGACTACTTATGTTGTGTTGTTGTGTTGTTGTTGTGTTGTTGTTGTGTTGTTTGTTTTGTGTTGTGTTTTTTGTGTGTCGAACGAGAATATTACCCTTTTTGAACTATATGGTCATCGACGTCGTATTCTTGTTACTTCTTCTGATTGGTGAAGAAAGAATCTCATTACATTTAAGCGATGTTTATAACATATATTCTTCAGTAATTAGTTTTCGTTGTGTTGATACGATGCCATCTCCCTGCATCTCTACGCTTCTTTGATATCTTCACGAGGAGTTTCGTTATTCCCAACATGTGTTCATTTATACTTAGGCATTTTCCCTCCAATCCCGATACTTCCTGCTTGTTTTCATCCAAGGTCAAATAATAATAATATGCCACACTTTTATGCAAATTAGTTTAAAGCGTTAAAATCATTTTCATGTTTGAGTTGGTATTTTTGAAAGGAGGCGGAGTCTAAAAAGAAAAGTCTAAAAACTTTACTTATTCGTATTTACTCGTTAGGTATTATATGTTAGGTATGGTTATGACACATTTTTTGATAAATTACTGGCAATGTAAATTACGTTATATGTGAGAATATGCTGAAAACATATGAACAAGGTTACGATTTGTATGTTAAAGTTAGTTACTTGACTGGTTAAGTGAGTACTTGTTAATGTTAACAGGTGTATTAGGACGAAGTGGGTTATTTGTCGTGTACATGTATTTCCTATTTCATATATTCTATGTTAGCTTATTAATGTTGAAAACATTTTGTGTACCATATATTCGGTGGTTAGTATATAAAAACTCAGTGGAACTTGTTAATAGAACAGTTTATTCGTGGTAATTGTTAGTTTTCTTTACATTATTTTCTAGTTCATGTTACGTCATGTTAGCTTTATTGATTGAAAACCTTATTATTTAGAGTATATTCGATTATTAGATTATAATAACCAATGTTGTGAAATTTAGTTAAATGTACTAATGAATGTAAGAATAGTAGTTAAGATAATTTGTTTGGACTTAGGTATAGGTTACATTTGCATACCAAATTGTGTCAAATCATAGAAATTATGTATGATTTCATGAGATTTGTTAAATCTAATTCTTTATCTAATTAAATTCTTAAACTCATTATTATCAGAATCTTATTATTAAAACTTTTAATTTACACTTATCGTTTGTCTGTAGTGATAATAACCACTTTGAGAAATTATAGTTAAATTTACTGTGTTGGTAAAGTTAACGTTAATATGTTAGAGTATGCTTGAAAAAAGTAAGGATAGGTTACGTTTTGCATATGTTAGTTAATTTACTCTTTTTAAGTGTGAACTTTGTTAATATTAACAGTTTATTGGTGCTTAAGGTATGTGTTTGTCTTTGGGCAATATTTTCTTAGTTCAGTTGATGCTATGTTAGCTTATTAATGTGAAACTTTGTTACTTAGCATACGTTCGCTCGTGTGGAACTTTGTTAATGATTACAGGTTATTCATGTGTAAGTTGTGTTAGTTGTCTTTGACATTATTTTCTTAGTTCATGTTACACCATGTTACTTTTATGATGTTGGAAACCTTATATATTAGAGTATATTCGTGATTAGTTTGATAGAACCAATTATGTGATAAATTTAGTAAATATTACCATGTTAATGTAAAATTAACATGTTATGTTAGAGATATGCTTGATAAAGTGTGGAAATAGGATAGTCTTGGTTGCTTATGTTAGTTCTTTAAGTTGTTAAGTGTGAACTTTGTTAACGTTATCGTTTATTCCTGTTTAGATGTGTTAGGTTTGTCGTTGTGGGTTATATTCTTATTTTAGATGATGCTATGTTAGCTTTATTAATGGAAAAACTTTTTACGTTGACATATATGATGATTCTTGATAAAGGAATTGATTTTATTATGTTTATCCAAAATGATACTCGAAAGTGACTTGAATCAATTAGATCAATAGATCACACTGAACAGTGAGGGGCCGGATGCTGGATGGGATGGTGGTTTATTTATGATTTACTGCTTAGGTATGTAAAACTTACAATTTTTATAAAAAATTTGACTTGAATCAATAGTCATAGAGCACGACTGGACAGGAGGGATGGATAGTGTTTTGATTTAGTTATTTTTAGGGTATGTAAAACATCAAAATTTTAGTAAAAATTTGACCTTAATCAATAGATCAATAGATCACAGATGATAGAGGAGGAGGTTGATAGTGGTTTGATTTAGTGTTACTGCTTTAGGTAATTAAAAACGTAATTTGTAAGTCATAAACAAAAAAAATAAGAAATTATTTTTTTATTTAACGGATTTATTTTTTTCTTAATGTTTTTGAAACCATTATTTCGAAATCTACAATCCTTATTAACATATATAAGCATCAATTGGTGTATACGACTGTTTATTAACCGGCACCGCAGCAGTCCCAGCACCGATGCCGGAACCAACTCCTTGATTCCAATACTAACTCTTCTAGAAACGCAACACTAATCCTCTCACCAAATTCAGCCTTCTAAGACAATATTTAATGTTTGAAGGGGGTGAGGTCCCCCCTCGGGGACCCTGCAGGCGTAATTTCGTAGTTACCCTGAGGTTATTTTACCATCTAACCATCCTCCAAATTTTTAGCACGATAGATAAGTTCGGAGTCGGAGGCATGCAGGCAATCAAAGTCGGAGTCGGAACCGGATGCGAAGACGCGGCCACGGCGGAAAGCAAAGTCGGAGTGCGTAAAAAAACGATCCCTACAGGGATCGTTTTCGACTCAGATTCGATTTCCTTCGAAATCGAATCTTCAACGTAATAATAATAATAATAACATTAATGTAGTCACGCACGCGCGGCAGCTCGAGTCGCTCTTCTCTCATGCGCATCGAAACCTGGTCGATGATTACCTTAGGCCTAACTCAATCTCGGATTTGGAAAGCAACAAGTATAAATGCGGCCCCTTTTAGCGGCTTACGCTCTCGGGGTACCCCCTCTATATACATATCTACAGACTAATTTACACGGATTCGTCCTTATCCCTTATATAGATTATATTCCCAAGTTTAAAGAAAATATCTCTTATACTTTTTGAGAAAAGCTGCTAGATACCGGATGGCCCGCAACTACTATTATTTATATATATATATATTATATATATATATATATATATAATATAGTATATAGATATATATATATATATATATATTATATATATATATGATATATAATATATAGTATAATATAAATATAATATATATATATATATATAATATATATACGCAGGGGAAAAGTTTGTTTACATACTATTAACAGTTTTTAAACTCAACAATAGAAATTATAAGAAAATATTTCGTGATAAATGTGTCCTGTTAATTTGTAATATATAAAATATTTGGAAAGATAAACTGTTTCAGGAAATTCCTCCCTCTAGATGATAACTTTGCGAACATCTAAAAATGTTTATACTTCAGCATTTAATGGCAATTTTCTAATCAAAGAAAAGTAAAATTAAAAGTTATTGAGTATTTAATTATTGTTAACTTATTTTAGTTAAATTATTATACTAGTATGTTCTTCCCATTATTACTATTACTAGATATATTATAATTAGTGATTGTATTATCCAGATGCTTTCATTTAGAGCCTTTTTATTTTTTTTTATAAGAAAAAAAAATTGGTTTTTTAGTTGGTTTCAATTCATTTGGTTTAAATCAAGCAACCTATATATAATTGGGTGAATTCATTTGGGTTTGTATTACAATATTGATTTGAGACAAAACCACGCGGAACGTGTCTAAACATCCGTTTCTTTCCAGTATTGTGCAATCTAGAATTGAAGCGCCCGACTTAGAGTTTGCGCTTGTTTTCAGTTGATGGGCTCTACAGAGGCTCAATGAAAATGCCTGTATTTTTGCGATTATTTTGTTCAGCATAGGCCCATTTCTGGTCTGAAATGGTATGTAACAAACGAATGCCCCATATTTGGCTGATGAGCAACCTGAGGAGTTTAAAAAGCTACTGCTATAGCCACAGAAATGCACAGTTTGGTGTGGTCTATGGGGTGGCGGAATCATCGGTCCATATTTCTTCAAAAATGAGGTCGGATAGAATCTAAGGCATGATAACGGATTTCTGCATGGTTATATATTTTCGTGAAATTGCTGACAATTGCTATATCATACTATATATCATCTCTATTAGTCCAGGAATCTGTATTTTCATTGAAAAAATCATTTGGTAAACAAAGTACATGAAATAGTTTTCTGCTGTTCTTAGTTACAAAATCAGAGAGAGTAATTTTCTTTCCTTGTGTAAGATCAATTCCTGCTCTTTTTAGTGGATTTATCTTTCCCTCTCTTTTTAAAGAGGCTTCTACCATGGATTTCTTTGTTGCTGAATCCGTTTGTCGATCAATTAAGGAGAAACAAAATAAGTCTTCCGACAAATACCGCATATGTCTGCTCAGTACATTTTTTGTAGAAGTTGCTAATTTTAGGGTTTGAGTATTTTTGTAATTGTTGAAACTGCTGCAGATCATTTCTAGCAGCCGTTGCAGCTTGTGGAGCCAGAAACCATGATTTATTATAGACTTTTGTAATGAAAATATTAAGCTCTCTTAATCCCTGTACCTCTTTTGTAGTGAGTTGAAACTGAGATCTAAACATTCAAATTTTCAAGCCATAAATGCCATTTGACATCCAACGAGCTTGATGCATAGCACCAGGAGCTTGAAAATTGATTTCACGAGATGACATCTTTTGTAAAAAGACAATATTTAGTTGCAGAAACTCCTTATAATCTTCTCTGGGCTGGTATCTTTGAAGTTGATTTTCACAGCAACTTATAAGTTCTTCCCATATATCTCTCAGGTGTGAAGCAGTTGTTTCATCTGTAAAAGCATCTTAGTATTTCATCGTGTTAAATGTGTGCCTAGGTGAGAATTATTCTAGGTCCAGAAATGTTCATGTTGTATTCGTAGATCGTGATGTTAAGTATCACTTATTCATAGGTTTTCACTTAGTAGTGTTAGTGTTAGGCTATGTTTATTTCTGTTACGTTTTGTTAATATAAAATTGTAAACGTGAAACAAAACTGATTTATTAGAGAAATTTTAATGTTCCATAAATATTACTGTGTTAACTGACGACTGATGTGTTGAACGTGAGGTATAGGGCAGTTTTTTTGTGGTTAATTGTTAGGTTTTGCTCGAGATTTTTGCTAATGTTACGTTTAATTCCTAGTTCAAATATGTTTATTCGGATCTGGAGTGACACTTTGATGATGTGGTAGTCAGTCATGTTCATTTGATGCAGGGGATCTTGATAGACTTGGTCACTTATATTAGGGATTTGTTTAGAGTACGGATTAGTGTTGGTGATTATGTTTTAAAAAGTGGGGTACATTGAGTTTTGTATGTTTGTTAGCTACTTTAGCTTGATTATGTGCGGGAATTTTGTGAGGTGAGATATTCGTACAAGGTATGTTAGTTTTCGTTTGCACATTGATATTCTTAGTTCAGGTTTATGATATGTTTAGCGTTATTGATGTGAAACTTTGTTATCTTAAGCATGATATTCATAGGTCTGTATTTGTAAAATAGCTAGTATATAAATGATATGGTTAATATTCTTTTAACGGTAAATACCGATGATATGTAACAGTACGTTTGAAAAAAAGTATGGTGAACAGGTACGTTCTGTATGCAATGTTAGTTACTGTTACTGCTGTTAGTACGGAAACTTAGCGTGTATGGTTGAGTGTTTTAATGCGAAGAGGATGTTAGGTTTAATCGTGACGTTTTATTTAGTATCAGTTAATGATTATGTTAGATTATGATGTCAAACTTTGGTGTGTTAGCGTTGAGTATTATGCTGTATTAGATTTATTTTTTATGTTTATGTTTATCAAAAATGATATCTCAAATATGACTTGAACGATAGTTTAGATCTGATAGGTGTTGGAGGTGGGGAGGTAGAGAGATCGGCATGGTTTAATTTACTGATTTATTGATTAATCCCTTTAAATCAGACTATTACACTTTACTAGGATATTTGATCGTAACCTTTTGTTTTTGTTATGTTTGGATAAACTTTACATTTTGTTATTTTGATCAAAACTTTAGTTTGCAATTATTAGTTGGGATTAATGAAATATATTAGGTATGGATTTTATGATTGAATTTTGTTAAATTTTCTATGTTTATGTAAAAACTGTTACGTTAGCGTTATATTCGTTGTCAGTTTGATGATTAGACAGGTTATGGCCAATTTTTTGCTAAACATTTACATGGTACTGTTAAAATTAACTTGTTCAGTTAGAGGTACGGTTTGAAAAGTGTGATAGGTTACGCTTTGTACTGGGCTAGGTAGCTTTTACTGTAGTTATATGGAATTTGTATAGTGTAGTTGTATTCTCGCGTCAAGGTTGTAGCTAGGTTTGTCGTGATTGTACATTATATTCTTAGTTTGAATGCTATGTTAGCTTATTAATGTGAAAACAATGTTACGTTAGCATTATATTCGTGGTTAGATATAAAGAACTTATTTTTGTAATATGTTTATCCGAAATGTACTCGAAAATGTGCCTGAATCAATAGATCACAAGATCATGGAGAGTTGGTTGGGAGGTGGGAGGGCACGGACGGGTGGTTTAATTTAGCTGATTTATGATTGTCGTCTGGATAAACTATTACACTTTACTAGATATTTTATTCAAAGACTTATTTTTTATGGTATGTCTGGATAAAACTTTGTTGCTTTTATGTTATAGGAGTATGATTGTTAGTTAAGGTTATGATAATTTTTGTTAAATATTACTTGTTAATGTGAAAACTTTGTCCGTTAGCATACTATTCATTGATGCTTGTATGATTGATTAGCAGCGAGATGTGATAATTTTTGTTAAATGTTACGTTGTTAAAGAAATAACGTTAATATGTTAGATATTTTAGCTGAAAAAGTTATGAATAGGGTACGTTTTGCATGCAATGTTAGTTAGTTTACTGATGTAAAGTGTGTGGAACTTTTTAATGTTAACGTTTATTATAAGTCTGTAAGTTGTGTTAGGTTTGTCGTGCACAATATTTTCTTAGTTCGGGTTATGCCATGTTAGCTTTAATTTGATGTGGAAACATTATTACGTTAGCGTATATTCATTGAACAGTATGATAATTAGACATGGTTATGATAAATGTTTTTGTTAATATTACCATGTTAATGTAAAATAACATTGTTATGTTAGAGTTACGTTTGAAAATAGTTTACGCTCTTTGTATGTTATGTAGTTAACTTCTATGTTGTTAGTGTGAAACTCTTAGATAACGGTTAAAGTTGTATATTTTAAGTGTGTATAGGTTGTGTTGTGGATTTTTTTAAATTTGATTCTTATTAGATGATGCATGTAATTCATATGTGAACTTTGTTCATGCCTATATTCGTGACAGTAATGATTAATAACCAAGGTTACGAAATTTTTTTGTTAATATACCATGTTAATCTAAAGATTAACATATAATGTTAGAATATGCTTGAACCAAAGTCATGCATAGGGATTACGTTATTGTATGATGATTAGATTACTTTATGTTAGGAAGTGTGAACTTTGTTATGGTACAGAGTTATTCGTGTTTAGGTGTGTTAGGTTTGTCATTTGTACATGTTATATTCTATTACAGGATGCTTGTTAGCTTTATTATAAGGTTGAAGCTTGGTGTCAACGTAGCAGTACACTCGATTTGGTCGTATAAAGAACTTACTTTTATGTTACTGTTTATGGTTATCCAAATGATAGAGAATGTGACTTGGATTCTGATAGCGATAGTTCGAAATAATAGCGCGAGGGTAGGGAGCCGATGAGCGAGAGTAGGTGGAGTGGTTTGATAAGTGTTTTGGGTATGTTAAAAACACCAATATTTTTCGTTATAAATTAAAAAAGATAAATTTTAGTTAAAACTAAAAGTTTTAAAGAAAGTAAATTAAAAATGTAAAATATTTTTAAAACAATAGTTTTAAGAAAATAAAATTCAACTATAAGTAAAAATTAAAAAAACAAAAAAAAAAGTTTTAAGAATAAAATTCTAAAATAAATAAATGTTTAAAAAATGAACAAATAATTTTTTTCAAAGAGAAATAAATAAATAAAAACTTTTGAAACTTATAAAAATAAAGACAATCAGTGCCAGGTACGATTATCTAATGAATTTACTAATCAATTACTCACGGTTCGTTCTGTATGCAAATTTTTGCTAGTTACTTTGAGTGTTGTTAAGGCATGGAACTATGTTTGTTATTAGTTCTAACCAGATTATTGAGCAGTAGGATATGTAGGTGTTGTCAATGATGCTTATATATTCTTAGTTCAGGCTATGATATTTACTTTACGATGTGAACTTTGTTACGTCATCCCGTAGTATATGGTGTCGTTTTGTGAGGGAGTTAGGTTATGGAACTTTTCTAAAATATTACAGTGTTAATGTAAAATAACAGATGATAGTTAGAGAAGTATGAAAAAGCCGCGGAATAGGTAGTCCTGTAGGTAATGTTCGTTACTTTATGTTGTAGATGGATTTGTTAAATGTGCCTGGTTTATTCGAGCGTAGGTTGTTAGTATGTTTAGGTATTGTCAGGTGCATATATTCTTGTAGGGTTATGGTATTGTTGCTTTATTGAATGTGAAGCTTTGTTAAGTTAGCCTATATTCGTTGATCGGTATAATGAGGTATGTATGATAAATTTTTGTTAAAGTGTACGATCTTAAAGTAAAAATAAACAGCTGATATTGTTAGTGATTATGTTTGAAAAAAGTGTAATAGGGTACGTTTTAACTGCAATGTTAGTTACTTTTAATGTTGTTTAAGTATGGAATGTTATGTTAGCTGTTTAGTGGTGCTTAAGATATGTTAAGTTTTATCGCGAGTCCTATATTATCTGAGTTCAGGGTTATTGATTGTTAACTTTATTGATGTGCAGACGTTTGTTACGTTTAGCACCTATATTCGTGTCAGTATGATGTTTAGGTGAGGGTATATGATAAATTTTTTTAATGTTTATAGTGTTAAAGTAAAAATAACAGTGATATGTTAGAGATATGTTTGAAAAAGTGTGAGTAGTGGTACAGTTGTGTCACGATGTTAGTTACTTATTACTGTTGTTAATATGGTCTTTTGTTAATGTTAACTGACTTAGTTATGCTTAGATATGTTTAGGATTTTGGTATCGTGTACTTATATCTGAGTTCGAGGTATTTGATTGTTATTCTTTATTGATGTGGAAGACTTTATTTCGTTAGCATATATCGTGGTCAGTATTGTCATCTTGTTTCATTGATGATATTATTTTGTTAAATGTTACTATTGTTAATGTTTAAATTTAATATGATATGATGAAGTATGAGTGAAAAACTGTTTGTGAGTACGGCACTTCTGGTGTTAAGTATGAAACTTTTGTTAATGTTTAGCTGGTTATTCGTGCTTAAGATATGTTAGGTTTGTCGTTCGTACATTATATTCTGAGTTCGGGTTATGATGATGTTTATTTATTGATTGTGACTTGTTACAGTTGAGCAATATATTCGTTTGGTCAGTGTGTGTGTATTAGGTTAGTCTAATTGATATATGTTTTGTTAATGTTGCTTGTTAATGGTAAATTATAATGATATGATAGAGTATGTTTGAAAAAGTGTAGGTGGTACTTTCTGTTTTGTTAGGTATGAATTTGTTGATGTTAGGTAGGTTAGTCGGTTTTAGGTATGTTAGGGTGTTGTCGTTGTACATATATTCTTAGTTCAGGTTATGAATATGTTTTTTATTGATGTGAAACTTTGTTACGTGCATATATTCGAGGGTCAGTATAAAACATTATTTTTATGTTATTTTTTTTTTTCAAAGATGATACCAAAATATGAGTTTGAAGTCAATTAGATCAATTAATTAAACAGAAGCAATAACTTCAAAAAGCAGGATTTGGGACATGGGGAGGGCGGAGCTATAAAAATAGGACTTGAAATCAATAGATCAGTGATCAATGGATCAATAGTATGAGGCGTGGGAGGGTGATGGGTCTGAAGGAGGTGGGGTGGCATTTGGGAGGCTGGGAGAGGTGCGAGGGCTGAGGGAGAGCTGGGAAGCTGGGGCGGGATAGGTGAGCGGTAGGAGGGTGGTTGATTATGTAGAAAAAACGTAATTTTTATGTAAAACATAGAAAATAAAAAAAAATTTTAATGTTTTTTCAAATTTTTTTTTTTTTATTTTTTATTTTTTTTAATCTTTTATTTTTCTTTTTAAAATTAAAAAAATTTTTTTTATTTTTAGTTTTTTTAAGTTTTTTATTTATTTTTTTCTGTATCGAGGTACATCATAAGAGGATTCAGTATAAGAAGGGAGTATACCAAGTTTCGTCGTTGTATACGTCAATATTTCAGGTCTTGGGGCAGTCAACCCCAAATGGGGATGTGTACGGCTATTAAACCCCATATATGATGTGGATATCTTATATGAAGGTTGTACGAGTTTCATCGGTCTATGTCAATTTCCTATTATTTGTCGCACAGCTCCATCCCTGGAGCTGTTGTACGGTTTACCCATATACGATGTGGGTACCTTATATGAAGGGTATATACCGAGGTTTCATCGTTCTTACGTTGTATGCTATGTTTGGGGGTGTATCTCCCCAGGGGGACTGTAAGTTATGGTCATGTGAACTCATCTCCAATTGAGATACCTTACTATGATCGAAGATTGTAACGAATTTCAGCTTTTGGCGTCAATATTCAAATGTTGAGGGGTCACCACCCCACTCTGGGGTGATAACGTTATTTAAACCCGCTATACGAAATTGCTTCTTAATATAAGCCTTCCTCTACCATTTCAATAGTTCTATGTCAGTTGTTGAAGAATAGTACGGTTCATCCTTAGGTATTAATGTGCGTTACGGTTATTAACCCCCATATACGATGTGAGTACCTTATATGAGGGGTTACAAGGTCAGTTGTTTATATGTATATCCAAGGTTTTGAGGCATAGTGTTAATAATGATAATGTAATAATAATTTAATATATAATCAATAATATAATAATAATTAATATAATAATAATATAATATAAGAATTTAATATAAATATAATAATAAAAAATAAAAATTAAGATACGCAATCAGAATCAAATGAAACGCCTAGTATATATATATATATATATATTATATATATATATATTATATATATATATCTATAATACTATATATTATATATTATATATATGTATTATATATATATATATTATATATTATATATTATATATAATATTATAAATATATATATATATGATATATTATTATATGAGTTGGCCTTCGCACGTCGGAACCGGAGCCGGAGTTGGAGGCGGAGCGGTGCGGAGACGCTGAATGAGGCGCAGAAGGAGGCTGAGCGGGAGCGGGGGCTGAGTTGGAACCGCGTGAAGGAGACTCTGAAGAGTGCAGAGAGAGTCGCTGAAGGCGGCTCTAAAAAATTGAACCACCGGTGTCAATTTTTCGAAGTAATAATAATGAATAATATAATATAATATAATAATAATATATATATAATAATAATAATATAATAATAAATAATAATATTATATATGTATGAACACCTGCCGAAATTATAATAATAAGATAAATAATAATAGGTATAATTAATCTTTATTTCGTTTAGTCCTAAATTCGGAAATCGTCAAAAGGGCGGTTAACCAATTATTTCAGGTACCTTCGGGGGGATACCCCTATATCAACTCAGAGCTCGAAAACTCGCAAGTAATCGCTTTAACAGTACCATGACCGTAACAATGTTTCAGTACGATAGCTACCTTTTCCGAGACAATCGGCATGTTTACGTTCAGCCTAAATTACTAACTAACTGCGTAGAACTTAACAAAATGCGATCTTCGAAATTATAGTTATAATTTGAGACAATTAGACTTATGCAGAATCCACGGACAGCCAGGGATTTTGAACACGCCGCAGGCACAGTATGCCAAGCTGAAGTAGCTTGGATTATGAATTGGACACACGAGTATCTATTGGCTTCACCCCAGTCACGAAAAGGACTTCCGGAATCAACTATAAAGGATATGGATAGATATCTTAATTACGAGAATATTAAAAGGTAAAGAATATCTATATTATATTATAATATATATTCATATATATTATATATATAAATATTAATATATAATATAAAATATATTTATAATAGTATATATACTATAGTATATATATTATTATATATATATATAAGCTATAGTATATAGCTAATATATATATATATATTATAATATATATATAGATATTATACTATATATATATTTATATTATATATATTATATATATACTATTATTATATATATATTATATATATATATATATATATTATATATATATATATTATAATATAGTATACTATATATATATTTATATAATATATATATAATATATATATTATAATATATAATAATTATATTATATTATAATATATATACACGATTTCGAACATACCAAGGGAGAAGGGGAAATTAGGGAACAAATTTTATTTTTCATCCTCTGAGAATCAACTAATTACTCACTAGATTGCGTCTGTCTTTCTATTTCCGAATAATATAATTATATAATATATATATATTATAATTATATATATAACTATATATTATATATATATATACTATATAATATTACTATATATAATATATAATATATATATATTAATATTAATATATATATATATATATTATTATATAATATTTATATATATATATATTATATATACTTATATATAATATAATATATAATATACTAATATATATATATTATATATATATATATTATATTATATATATATTATTATATATACTATATTATATTGATATTATTTGTGAAATTAAAGATATATTCGTTGGTAGAACATTTATATGTGAACCAGTGCTTTTACAAGGTAAAATGAATGTACTCAATTTATCATCAAAAATATACGTAGTAATGGGTGAAATTGGTTAACTATGGTAATATGTTCTTTTAGATGTCTGTGCATACTGATAGATTTTATAATTATTAACTATCTAGTTTATCAGCTACATATATAATATACTATATATATTATTATATACTATAATATATATATATAATATATATATATAATTATAATATATATATATATATATATATAATATATACTATATTATATATATATATATATATGCAGAGATGCCAATACCTGGGAAAAGAGAAGTACTTCCCTCTTTGGAAAGTCTTTGGTCTTATTTTGAAGTGTCTGCTTTACGATCTCCCAATTCTTTGGCAATTGTGGATATTGAATCAGGGGAAGAACTTACATTTTCTCAGTTCCACTCTCGGATTAACAAATTGTCAAGGTAAGATAAAAAAACAAGCCAAATTATGGTAAGATTCTCCATTTATCGTCTATTTTAAAGAACTTCTTTGTCCAGTATTAATCAGAGGTTCCTAAAGCGGTCGATGAGTCATTTCTCTAAGGGTTTGAATTATTGATTGGCTGTTTTAGGGGTTACGTATATCATAGACGACTCATTTCTTGACGTCGAAAATCACTAATGCCTCAGGGATTCCCAAATAGGTCGAAAACATTTCTTCGAGTCGAAAATCACTTGCATGCAATAACAAAAGCGAGAGATCCTTTTGATAGCAATAGGAACATTGCTGTCTTCTTTTTGTCACGCTGACTCTGTTATTTTGGATTTTGAGTAATTAGGGAAGGTTGGAAGTTACGCAAGGGGCTATATTCCAGGAGAGGGGTCAGTGTGATGTTTCCCCCTCTGCCAGCGTGACCCTATCAAAACAGCAGGGAAAATTTATCTGCTCTATCTCATCTTTGAATTGCGTGTAACATCAATAGTAATAAATACATCATTTTCATCATAAAAATGATAAATAATATAATTCAATAATTAATGAATTTTAAATATTTAAATAATTTTTTTATTTATTTATTCACTCAGATACTTACTTCGTCATCTTTTCGAGGATAATAATTCTAGTGCTGAGGAAAGGCCAATTGCTGTATGCTATACGCTACCTTCATTCTAACTTTAAGTGATGTTAGCTTTATTGCCATATTACAGCGTATACGTTTATTTTAAGTCTGATATACACAAGGATATATATATATATATATATTATATATATATATATAATTATTGATAATATGTATATTTATATATATTATTATATACTATAGTTATATATATATAATTATATAATATAATATAATATATTTTTTACTCCTGATTTTTTTGTAATAGGAAAGATTTAAAGGCTCTTGTAAACGATCACGGTTTAATAACGTATCTACATCAGAAGAGGGAATTCTATCTCAAACACCACGACTGACAAATAATATAAATTAGGTAAAAAAATAAAGTATTTATAATTTTACTACCGATAATAAAAAGTAATAAATAAATCATTATGCAAAATTATAAAACAATTTAATTAAAATTGCAAAATTAATATGTCCAAAAAAAAACGAACATATTAAAACATTTCCCCAAAGACTAGTTGAAAAAAGGTGAGGGGAGATAAAGAATAGACGAAGAAATATTTTAATTGATACACAAGTTCCTGGTTGCTATACTTTAAAATAGGTTAAGAATAATGGAAAGGTGTGTAAAAAAAATGCGATAAGTTAGCTCTATAGTACCGTACAGCTTAAGAAAAAAATATAGGGGTTGAACTGAAAAGGTTACCAATGCACTCTTTGAACATTTTTCAAAAATTAACGCTCAAATCTACGTGCCGCTTAAAGAAAATACGAGAAAATTAACATCAAGGTTACCATGCATCTTAAAATGAAAATAATACGGTAAAATCATTGCTCAAAATCTACAGTGCGGCAAATAAAAAAAAATCATTATAATAATTATTAATATTATTAATATTATTATTATTATCATGATTATTAATATGATTAGTTTTTATTTATTATAATGAGATATATGATTTATTTATGAATGATTAGTGTTATTAATGTTATTTTTATTATTACTTATAAGTATTATTTTAATTATAATATTATTAAATTATTTTTATAAAATTATTATTATTAAATTTATTGATTATCACAGTACTATTATTATCAATATTAATTTTAATATAATTATTATTATTATAATTATTTATTAAAATTATTATTAAAATTATTATTAATTTTATTAATATTATTATTATTATAATTATTATTAGTAATGTTATTATTATAATTATTAATATTAGTGTTATTAATATTATTATTATTATTTTTATACATTTTTAAAAAAAATTATATTTAACCTATAATATTTGTTTGATTTTGACATTATTATTATAAATATTTAATTATATTATTAATGTATATATCTATATTATGAAAATTATTCGTGATTTATAATTTGTTTATTATTTTACAATTATTTAAAAAAAAATTCATAATTTATTTATGTAAATAATATCTTTTATTCATAATCATTCTTTATTACAATTATATATATAATTATTATTATTATTATAATTATCAAAAAATTATTTTTATTATTATTATTATTATTATTATTATTATTATTATTATTATTATTATAATTATTATAATTATTCTATTATTATAATTATATATCTACAATTATTATTATTATTAAAATTATGATTATTATAATCACTCTATTATTATAATTATTATTAAGAATGATTTTTATAATTATTATTATTATTAATAATATTACTATTATAAAAATCAAAATTATTATTTTAAAAGTACAATTTTCAGGTATTACCACACAGGCATAGTTTAAAGCCTGAGGGGTATTTTCTAGCGCGTTCACATGCTTTTATTTATTTCATGCAAAAAAACAAACAAATTAAAAAAAAATTACGCACCAAAATTAAAATTTGGTTTAACGAAACGGTACTGACACTGTAAGTCTTTATATATATTTATATAGTACGAAAATTAAAAACGAACTATTAAAAAAAAAATTCACTTTATTCCTCCCGAATTTTGAAAATTTGCAAACTAATTCAATGCTCGAAATGAAACTGCCTTCCACTGATCACCTCCAAAGCCACCGCGCATCGTATAGTGCTTTTGCGAGGGTGACACTCGTTTTGAGCAAAACGCATAATGCTCGAGAGTGATTGTCTTAATTAATTAAATGCCTTAATTTAATTAGCTGAAAATTTAAAAAAAAATATACTTCGTACTTGGTTCAAAGTTAAATCCAATAAAAAATAAACGTTTATTGTTATTTCAAAAAATTTTAATTCAAAACTTAGTTGCAAAAATTTTTTTTTTTATAAAGATTGGAACATGACTTTTGAAAAAAAATAAAACACAAGATTTAAATACTGGGCTGAAACATGCAGCTTAGATTAATGAAAGCTTCTTAACGTGTATTCTTCGAAAATCAAGAAAAACTTAAGAAAAATTGAAATATTAATCTCAAAGTGTCGTTTAAAAAAAAAAAAAACAAACAAACGATGATATATGTACATACTGGTCGATTGCAGAATTGGTTAAAATCTGTTAAGTTCAAAGGAATAAGCCTCAGGCTCTTCCACAGTGTATAAAATCAACAGCCATTTTTTTTTTGGACATTATTTTTTGTATCTTATTTTTTCTAAATTAACTTGTAAAACTTAAATTTCCTGAATTTAAATTTTAGGCAAATGATTTAATTTTTTTTATCGGTTAAGCATTTCCGAAATTAATGTTTACTAATCTCGAAAATGAAGCATCAAAAATTGTTTATCGTCTGAAAAAAGTGGTGAAATAATTGGGAGCTTCAGTTATTCAGACCTTAAAAAAAATGATTAATAGTAATTTCTTAATATTCTTTAGAGTTCGTTGATTTTTTTTTTGGAATAAGTTTAATGAATTGGATAAAACTTTGTTATGTTTGCAATTATTCGTTGGCAAGATGTGTCAAGTATGTTATGTTTATATATAATTGTTTTAATATACGGAGTTAATAGAAAAAACGTGGTTACATTAGAATTATATTCGTCGTCAGTATGATAAAGTAGATCAGGGTATTATGTTATATAATTTTATTAAAATTACATCGTTAGTGTTAAAATTAGACATGGATGTGTTAGAATATGTGCGTTGAAAAAGTGTGAATAGGTTACGCATTGTACCATGATCGTTAGCTACTTTACTGGTTATAGTATGGAAACTTTGTAAATGTTAGTAGTTTATTGTACGTAAGGTGTGCTAGGTTTGTTATTTTACATATTATATTTGGTGATAATGCTATGTTTAGTAATTTATGTTAAACTTGTACAGCTAGCATATACGATGCTTATGTATATAAAGATCGTTTAAGTCTATGATTAATTTTTGTTAAATATAACGGTTAATGTGAAAAAAAATTGAAGTATGTAGAGATAAGCTTGAACAAGTATGAATAGGTTACGTGTTTTGCACGCTATGTTAGTTACTTTAGCTTGTGTGAAGTGTGGAACTTTGTTAATGTAAAACAGTTCATTTTCGTTTCGTGAGTTGTAGTTAGGTTGTCGTTGTTATATTATATTTTACTTATGTGATGCTGTGTTGCTTAATTTAGTGTGAAAATTTTGATACGTTAGCATAATTCTTTGATTAGTGTAAAAGAACTGTTTAAATGTAATGTTTAACCTAAATGATACTTAAAAATGCGAGTTGACAATAGATCAATAGTTAGTGTTAATGATAGCTGTTTAGTTGTCTGGTTGTTGTGTTAAGTATGTTATAATCATAGTTTAGCTTTACAGAATGTATAAAACCTTACTATGTTTGTGTTTATCCGTTAGTATTAGGTTAATAGTAATGTTTTTAGATACATTATGTGAATTACACTCTTATGTAAAAATAAATGATATGTTAGAGTGGGCTGACAATGTGTGGAATAGATTACGTTTTTAGTCGCTTATGTTAGTTACTATTATATTGTTAAGAGGGGAACTTTTGTTAATTTATAACCGTTTATTAGGTTTTGAGATGTGCTTGTATGTTGTTGTACAATTTATT
>JABUQX010004338.1:0-5000 GCA_015478945.1 Trachelipus rathkii | reverse complement strand
CCATCTTAATCCTCAAAAATACCTTTAAACAAACTACCACACGATTAAAAATTAACCAACCACCATAAAATGGAAAAAATAAAAAAAATAAAAATTTTTCATCGCTCCTGCCGTAGTGGACAGTTACTACTTTTTGCTTTTTAATCCTGAAGGAGGCCCAAAGTGTAGCTTGGGCAAAAGCTCGCACGAATCTAATTTATAAAAAATAAAAAATTAAAATAAAAAATATACATATATTGTAAGTGTATAATCGAAAAATTAATTTAAAATGTCGTTTTAAATCATATTATATAGTATAAATTAAGTCATCAAAAATAAAAGTCAGTTTTTAACATTTAAGTTTTCAACTATGCACACTATATATTTAAGTATACATTTTGATATATTTTTACTTTACGCCAAGGGTTAAATACACTTATAATATAATATCCGCGTTTAAATTTGTATTTAAATTAATATATATATATATATATATATATATAGATATATATATATATAATATATATTATATATATATATATATATATATATTTTATATATATATATATATATTATATATATATATAATAAAATATATATATTATATAATATATATTTATATATATATATATATAATATATATATATACTATATAATAATATATATAATATATATATATATATATATAAATAATTATATATACTAATATATATATATATATATATATATATATATTATATATATATATATATATATATATATATATATATATATATATATATATATTATATATATATATTATATATATATATATAATATAATTAAATATCATAACATGACATTCCTGAAAGTGCCTAGCTTTAATATTAATCCTGAATATAAAATTAGAAATATTCTATGGCAAAGACACCTCAAATAGTTGCTTATTTAACGAAGGGTTGAAAATTATAAAATAAAATTGCTTATAAATAGAAATTTATTTACGAAAAATATTTTTTCGGAATGTAACCGATAACATAATACACCTAAGAGAGTCTAGGCTTTAACATTAATTTTTAGTGTAAAATTCCTAGAACTCCACTTAAAACATATCCCAAACACTTGCCTATTTAATGTAGAATTAGAAATTATGAAATAAAAGTGTTTAGAAAGAAAACTTTGTTTCCCAATATTTGTTTCCCGAATATAACCGATACAATAACATAATAACGGGAGCTTAGGCTTTAATATTAATCATGAATGTAAAAATCTTAGATTTTTATTAAGAAGATTCCTCAAACACCTGCTTATTTAATGTTAGATTGGAAATTATAAAGGAAAAGTGTTTTGAAAATGAAAATTAAATTTAAAAAAAAAAATTTGTTTCATTTATTTAACTGATAAAATAATATACCTAACAGGGCTTAGTCTTTAATATTATGTTAAATGTAAAATTCGTAGAATTTTTCTAAGAAGTCATTTTAAACGCATTCTTATTTAATATATGATTGGAAATAATGAAGTAAATTTGTTTAAAAATTACAATTTATTTTGAAAACTTTGTTTCCCGAATGTAAGTGATAACATAATATACTTAAGAGGTTCTATGCATTAATTTAATCCTAAATGAAAACTCGTAGATTTTTAAGCACTTGCAAATTTAATATAGGATTAAAATTATGAAATATAAATATTTAAAAGAAAAATTATTTAAACAAAATATGTTTTGTGAATGTAACATATAACAGGATATTCCTAAGGGTGCCAAGGCCTTAATATTAATTTGAAATGTAAATTACGTTAAATTCTACTTAGAAAATACCCTGATGTTTTTCTTATTTTATGTATGATTGTAAATTATGAAAAAAAGATTTTAAAATGAAAATTTTATTTTAAATAAATTTGTTTCCATAATGATAAAATGATGTACTTAAGAAGGCCTAGGTTTTATTATAATTGCTAAATGTAAAATTCGTATAAATCTACTTAGAAGAAATCTCAAACACCTTCTTATTGAATGTAAGATTATAAATTATGAAACAAAAATGTTTAAAAATGAAAATCTTTTCTCAAAAAATTTGCTTCCCAAATGTGACAGATTACATGCTATACCTAAGAAAGCCTAGGCTTTAATATTGTAAAATTCGTAAAATTCTACTGAGAAAACACCTAAAACACTTGTTTATTTAAGGTTGAATTGTAAATAATGAAATTAAAATGTTTAAAAGGAAAATTAATTAATAAAAAAAATTATTTCCAGAATGTATAAAATGATATGATATGATATATCCAGGTTTTAATGTTAATCCTGGATCTGAAAATCCGAAGCTCAAAATACATCCCTAAAAGGTTTCTTTTTTAATGTAGAATGGGAAAATATGAAAAAAATAATAATGAAAACATATTTTTAAAACATTTGATTCCCAAATGAAGCTGATAATAAAATATACCTAAAGGGACCTAGACTTTAATATCAAGCCTTATTATAAAGAAGACAACTCCTAGGCTTACTTATTTAATGCATGATTTTAGATTTTGAAATAAGAATGTTTTAAAATGAAAACTGATTTTAAGAAAATTATATTTTGAATGTAGCCAATAACATGATACACCTAAAAGTGTCTAGATTTAATATTAATCCTAAATGTAAATTTAGTAAAACTCTTTTTACAAAGACATATCTACCACTTGTTTTTTTAATTTAGGATTTGAAATTACAAAATAAACATGTTTAAAAATAAAAAATTATTTTGAATTAATCTTTAATGTAAATTTCGTAGAATTATACTGGGAAGACACCTCAAACACTTACTTATTTAATGTTGGATTTTAAATTATGAAGTATAAATATTTAAAATGAAAATTTGTTTCAAAAATATTTGCAACCGATATTATGATATACCTAAGAAACCTATTATTTAATAGTAATCCTGAATGTAAAATTCATAGGATTCTAATGAGAAGGCGCCTCAAATACTTGTTTATTTAATTTCGGACTGAAATTTATGATGCAAGTTTAAAAATTAAATTTTATCTCAAAAAAAAATTTTCCGAACGCAATCGATAAAATTAAATACCTAAGGGTGTCTATTTTAAAATATTACCACTGAATTTAAAATTCGCAGCATTCTACTAAGATACCTTATACTTGCTTACTTGATTCAGGATTGAAAATTATGAAATTTGAATGTTTAGTAAGGAAAGTTTTATTTAAACAAAATTGTTCACTAATGTAATCTATATCATAATACTCCTAAGGGAACCTATTATATAATATTCATTCTGAATATAGAGTTCGTGTAATTCTATTGAGAACTTACCTCAAATACCTGCTTGTTTAATGTAGGATTAAAAGTTATGAAATAGAAATGTTTAAAAATGAAAATTTATTTAAAAAAAAAAAATTTGCACTTCTAATGTTCCCCATCAAATATTATACCTAAGGGTGCCTAGGTTATGATATTAACTGAGAATGTAAATTTAGTGGGATTCTACTGGTTAGGAACCTCAAGCGCTTTGTAATTTAATGTAGGTTGGAAATCATAAAATAAAAATGAAAAGTTGTTTTAAAAAAATTTGATTTCCAAATTTAACCGATAACATGATATACATAATTGGAATGGGCTTTAATATTAATCCTTAATGTACAGTAATATTCGTAGAATTCAATTGACATGACACTTCAAAATCTTGCTTATTTATTGTAGGATCCAAAATTCTGAAATAAAAATGTTTTTAAATAAAATTTTTAAAAAAATCTTAAGAAATGTAGATTATAGCATGATATACCTAAGGGGGCCTAGGCTTTAATATTAATCCCGAATGTAAAATTCATATAAATCTACCAAGAATATACCTTACACACACTTGCTTATTTAATGTATGATTTTAAATTTTGAATTAAAAATTTTTAAAAATTAAAATTTATTTTATAAAATTTATTTCCCCGAATGCAACCGATAACAGATTAAACAAAAATTGGCGTATTCTTTAATACTAATCCTGAGTGTAAAATAATAAAATTGTATTGCAAAGACACCTCAAATATTTGCTTATTTAATGTTGGAATGAAAATTATGACATAAAATGTTTAACAGCAAAAATTATTTTGAAAAACTCAACTCGAATTAATCATCATCTTTGAGTCTCCTACTTTGATGCTTCTACGAGGAACAATGAAATCTGAACTTCAGGATTGTATAAGGTTAGTTCAATGGCTTTGTTTCTCTTCCTCACATAATTTTAAAAATTTAAAGATTTATTTTCGGGTATAGGTGGTTTTTAATTGAATCAAGGCTATTCATTCGCTTGTAATTACTGAGTCACTTTCCGAATTTTCCTTATGATAATGCCATATATTTAAAATACAATTAATTTAATAAAATTAATGATTCAGTTTAATATATATTTTTTAAATTTAGTTTAGTTTTTATTAGGAGCAGGGAAACTACCCAAAGGTAATTGCTACCTTGGATCCGGACGAAGGATTGAAAGAATCCTAACTCAGTCCCTCAAACACAGATTCACCCACACATACCACAAAGATTGATTCACTATTACTATACCATATATATAATTTAGTATTTGTAATATATATAGTATATATATATATTTTAATTATATATAATCTATAATGATATATATATATATATTAGTATATATATAATATATTATATATATATAATATATTAGGGTATGTATATAGTTATATAGTATTTATATTGTTATATAGGTAATAATAAAGATATATAGATATAGGTTTACTTATTATATTTTTGTTTATATATATATATATTATATGTTATATCTATATTATATATATTTTTATAATATATATATATGATATTATATATAGTATATATTATTTATTATATATATTTAAATATATATATTTATTTATAATTATATAGATATACACGTATATATTTACTATATATATATATATATATATATATTTTTTTATTTTATTATATATATATATATACTATACTATACTAAATATAATTAGTAATATATCACCTTATAGTTATATATATAAGTTA